>JAODKC010000044.1:35438525-35451089 GCA_026777985.1 Mormyrops attenuatus | reverse complement strand
TGCGTCATCAAATAGGAACGAAGAGCTGCGAGAGAGACAAATTGGCTCAATGCAATCAGGGCTGGGTGGGGGAGCGGGCACTTTAATATTTGTTTTTTTCCCCACAGGGTGAATGACAAGCACAATAACGTGGATGTAAATTTAAAAACACTGAGTTACATCAGGACTGTGGAAGCGCAAAAAAAATACCCAGCACCCATGCATTTGCCATGGAGAGGAAAAAGCAAACAAATTTAAATAATTAGACAAGAAAATAAATACGGAATTCACCCGCTGGCTCTCCAAGTCAGCATGCCCATAATGCTGCGGGGTGGGGGGTGTAAGGGGTCAAAGTTCATGACATGTCATATTAAGTGAACAGGAGCTTCTGGATGTTTTGGCCCTCACATGGCAAAGAAAGGGATTCTCCAAACAAATTCCCTTGCTGCTTTCAGAATGGCCCAGCAAAAACATGAACACCCGGAGTGTATTGCATTATGGGTGGACAGGAAGCTGACTCTGCGATGTAACGACAGGTACCCGGATAGAAGCAAGCACACAATGAGGGAAGTCATCCCTAACAATGAGAAAAGCCCTTCGCGGAGATACTAATTAATCAGATGCAAACGTGTCTCTGAGAAACGCCGTGCTGGGAAAGGCCAGTGGGAGAGCTGGAGAAGCAGGGAGACAAAGGAATGGGAGGGCTGGCAACTGCTGACTGCACCGCGATCTGTTTGGATGGGAAGGGACGCAGAGCAACACCTGCGTGCAGTGTAAATAACGTCTCCAGTGGAAAATAATAATAATGCTTTGCATGGGGCAGAAGGACGACCCTTTGTCAGAATATCTTATTATCATTTCATGGAAGAATTTATTTGAAAAGAAAAACTAATTGATCCTGCAGCCATTTCATCTGAGTCTTTCGCAGGGTAAACATTTGACTAAAAAGAGATTACAGTATGTGTATTTGTTTGTGAATAAATGCTGTTTTTTTTTTCTTTGTGTGATATTTAGGCTTGATTTGGGGACAAAATGGAGCATGAAAGCATTTCAAAAACTGAAGACATAATTCTGTTGAAGGTTTTTAATGACGGCGATTCGAAACCACCAAGAAATTTTTCATAATTGCAGCTTACAAATCAGAGATGAATACGGAAGCGTTTTCTTTTCCACATTGTCCTCAGGCTTTTCTCATGGATAACTAAACAGCAACCCCATGGGTGATAATATGGGCAGGATGCTGATTTTTATTTATTTAGCTGTTTGCCATTTGTAATACCAGTCTCTGCCTGATTCCACTTGTAGCTCCAAGTGAGCTGCAGCCTCAGATATGTGTGCGTGTATATATACATCTATGCTGTATCATCGGGGACATCCCACGAGCCCTCGGTCATAATCGAGCCCTGTCTGTCTCTCATGCTTTCCTGCTCACTCCATCTCTCTCTCTCTCTCTCTCTCTCTCTCTCTCTCTCTCTCTCTCACACACACACACACACACACACACACACACAAGGCATAAATCGTGAAAGCCATTGGACAAGTTCATTTCCAGAGCGAGCCAAGGATGGCTCCCCCCACTTACTGCAGTCAGCATACTTGTGACGATCAATGTAGGGAGGTGGGGGGGTGAGGCGGGAGAGTCAAGCGCAGATACAAAAATCAATCAAGGCCTTAATCCTTTTGGGGGGAGATTCCAGAGCTTTCCTGAGGCTCTTTCCCTTTATTAACCCTTAGCTGGGGAACCAGGTTTTCATTCATTATCTACGCTCCACTGGCAGAATGGTGATGCCTCTGTGTCCCCCTGCTTAAAGTGATCACACAATGTAACTGTTTGTTTCCCTTCATTTGTTATGGTTCTTGCGTAGTTCTAAGGTGGTGATTATAATAGCAATATTTATTTTCATGTAGTAGCAACGTTCTGTTGTGTATTTAGGTCAAGTAAATTTTAGAACTCTTAATTTTAAAATCTTATTTCAGGTAATGGTCAGTTTATGTTCTAATTTCACATGTTTTTTTTTTTTTTGCAAGGATAGGAACATTCCAGAAGTATCTGTAGCATCACTCAAGCTGCACTATTTGCACTCACATCTCAATTCCTTTTGGCCAAATCGTGGCGCTGTGAGTGAGGGACACGGAGAGCCATTTGATCATGACATACAGTCGGAGAGAAGATATCAGGGAAAGTAGGATGAAGCAATGATGGGTGACTGCGTCTGGATCTTGGTTTGTAAGGACAGCAGTACTCTTACAATGACCCAACGCACCTGACTCACTGTAGTAACTGCTTATGTTTAACGCTGTTGCTTCCTCTATTATGTACCATGAAGTTTTTACAAATATGTAATGACAGATTAATGTAGCTAGCTTATATATATGTATAATTTTTTTTGAGCATCATTAATGATATGCACAAACTAATATGATTTTCTTATTCAGCATGTCAAACTTCATACTAACTAAACTTTTATATAAATTTGTAGCCCGGCCTTATCGATCTCTCATTAAAGTTCCCTCGCAAGCTTTGGTGTAGACATCCAACGGAAAACAGGCAACATACAGCACTTCAGAATGCCAAGTGTAACTGCCAGCCAGATGCCACCCACGTCGAGAGGCATTACCTGCCTGCCAGTCCGTCAGCAGATTGCACCTGGCAATCCAGGGTCAGAGGTCAAGCAGGGAAATTGCAGCCTATCCAGCTCTCCTCAGGTGTACAACAAATCGAGGTTCTTCCCAGAAAATCCAGGTATCAGGTTGTTGCTTAGGAAATGGTTTTGACCTAAGCTCACAGATTTACATTTAGTCTGTAGATACGGCCTGATGCTCTCTGATTCCTGGCACAGGCTCTCCAAGACCCTGTACTGGATAGTGCAGTTGGGATTTGCTTGAAGATTATGAATGGCCTGTTTCTACTGAAATATTCCTGGTTAAATACTCAGAACAAGGGTCCAACAGCCGTCCCTCAATTTGGCAGCAATGAAATTCTTGGTAAATACCCAGCAATACAAAAGTCTTTCATTAAACACCAACTTAAACAAGATAGTCACAATTCTCCAGATCTTTTTGACATATATCTGGATGAAAAAAATATCAGTGCTTCGACAACTAGAGAGATAAGTACCTGGCATCGTGGCTGGGGTGTCCCTGTGCTGCGATTGGCAGCCAGTCATGGAAGATGGATGAATGGATACATATATTAATAATGCTGCAATAGTTTATGAAAATTGCAATTGTTATAGAACTGGATTATAACTGATAGGATGAAATCACCAAAGGGACTATATCCTTTTCACAAGGTGCCAGACTAACTCCTGTTACAGCTGCAGTCCAAATTAATAAAACGGTAAACTGTGTAAGTTACTTGGAATACAATGATCTTGAAGAGCAGTTATATAAATTTTATTAATTTAATAGCTAAAAAAGCGTAACAGACAACCAAATATACAGAAAGGACTTAAAAAGTACTGCTATCTTACATCACCATGGCGTGAGATTGTTTTTTTCTGTTGTTTTAAAGTACAGAAACTTTAAATTATGAAACCTATCCTCTCTACAATCAAATTGCAATCAGATGGTCATTTTCTAAGCATGAGCTTGGGCCACGTTTCTTTCCCCATTAAAAAGTTAAAATGATCTATGGCAGTTGAAAAATTCGATTTGAATTTAAATTTTGAATGAAGGGGTCACATGTCCGGGGGACAGATGGTCCACAGCGGCTGCTGACGCGAGATAATGCCGACAGGCCCCGCACACGTCCCCACAGCATGGATATTGCTGGCTCTCCTGATAGGCGCACGGCACCCATCTGGGAGAAGCGTCCAGCCCTGGGGGTGGGGGTTGGGGGGAGGGAGGTCAGTAGATAGACAAAGGGGAAGAATAGAGGTGACTTGTGGTGTGACACCTCAGAGGAGCTCCTTTGGGTCCATGGCAGCATTATCAGGCTAGCAGCCATTGACTAACAGAGACTGTCATAGTTCAGTTACCACAGGCTGGAAGGAGGAGGCACAGCATAAGGAAAGAGGAAGACAGGGAAGGCCAGGAGAGGGTAGGAGAGGTGAGGAGGGGAGAAGAGAGGAGGAGGGGTGAGGAGAGGAGACAATGGGAGAGGAGGGGAGAGATGTATAGAGGAAAAGAAGAGAGGAGACTATAGGTGAGGAGAGGATGGCAGAGGTGATTAGAAGATGAGAGGAATGGAGGGAGAGGAGAGGTGATGAGAGGAGCAGAGAGGAGAGGAGAGGAGGGGAGAGAAGAGGAGGGGAAGAGAGAGGAGAGGGGGAGGGGAGAGGAGGGGAGGGGTGAATAGAGGAAGAGAGGAGACAAGAGGTCAGGAGAGGAGGGAAGAGGTGAATAGATGGGACAGGAAAGGAAATGAGGAGAGGAGAGGTGACAAGAGCAAAGGAGCAGAGAGGAGAGGTGAATAGAGGAGGAGGAGAGGAGAGAGGAGGGGAAGAGAGGAGACAAGAGGTCAGGAGAGGAAAGAAGAGGTGAATAGAGTAGGAAAGGAAAGGAGACAAAGTGATGGGAGAAGAGAGGAGGGGAGAAGAGAGGAGGCTGCTGAGAAGTGAGAAAAAGCAGGAAAGTCACTAAGAGACCCGCTTTTGGTTTTTTGTCTCTCATCTGTGTCCGCCCTTGACAGCCCCTCCCCACCTCTGTGCCTTCGAGCACACGCCCGTGAACCACCGGGGTGGAACCATTCAATCCATTGGGAAAGCGGAGGCCACCCGGCCGGAGCTTAGCAACAGGAACGGTGAGCCCGCCTCCCCCGGGACCCTGGCGGGTGGGGCACGTTCATTACCGGCATCTTGGGCTGGATTAAAAATTCATGCTGTTTACGACAACAAAGGGCTCAGTTAAGGAACATGAGCCCCTTTGAACAATGCCTGCGCTTCTGTGCCGTTCCCAGAGTCTTACTGACATTTCCGAAGTGTGTGCATGCGTATGAGTGTGTGTGTTTGTGCGTGCGCGCGTGTGTGTGTGTGTGTGTCTGTGTGTGTAAATAGGCTCTGGCTGCAGCTGTGTGCGTTTGACACTCTTCTTGTTTATACAGTTCCAAAGTTGTGGACGTGTAGTTTATATATAATGTGAGCCACAGAAATGAATGAAAACCACAGGTTTTTTCAGGAACGGCATGCTCCTTTGGGAAGTTTGTTTTGCTTTTTGTTTTTTTTGTTTGTTTTGTTTTTGCCATCAAAAAAATATCTGAGCATACATGTGTATTTCTTTTTGCATTTGTATCATTCGTGTTTTCAGGAATATTGCTTTTAACGCTTCTGCCTATGTGCTCACTTTGTGCTCACATGTGTGTGTGTGTGTGTGTGTGTTTGTGTGTGGTTGGGTCTGTGTGTGGGTTATGTATATATTACATTTTTGGGACCAAATGTCCCCACAATGTGATAAAAACCTGTTATTTTAACACTGGGGGAAATTCAGTTTTATAAAAATCTGTGACTGCAATGAAAAAAGCTAAAAATGCCAGAAGTCCTGTAATTTGTTTGGTTGCTTATGGTTAAGGTTAGGGCTGGGTAGGGGTTAAGATTGTCATTGTTGGGTTTAGGGTTTTTCCTATAGAAATTAATGGATGGTCCCCTCAAAGATACAAATACAAGCATGTGAGGTTGCTTGTGTGTGTATGTGTGTATGGGCCGCTTTACTTTACAGGCCTGTATCTCAGCTTAGCTGTGCTCACAGCCAGTGTCAGCAGGAATCTGTGGTGTTTCTCGTCCTGTTTCCTAACGGGCTGGGGCCAACAGAGTGCTCACAAACACAGGCAGTGCCTCTGCACGCCCAGACCTGTGTGCTCTACACCAACGTCTAGGTTTGTTTCTTGGGGTAGATCTGCTTTGGAGCCGAATGCTTAAAGGGAAATGACACTTTCCCATAAAAACAAAAAAATAGGAAAACAAAAATGATGAAGTGCGGATTCGTGTCCCATTCTGCACTGCAGTTACACGCCTGTTCCTTACAGAAAGGACCCGGTAAATGCTGGCAGCTGCAACAATAACAACAAGAAAAGAATGATACAGAAAGGAAGTGAACTGAGGAACCAAGAGGTGTGATTAATTTATTGAATTTTCCATTAAACAATGTGATGATGGTAGTGTATGTACAACCAAAGTTAGCCAAGTGAGGTTAGCCAAGCGTCAACCAGAAAAGGACATGAAGATGGGGGGACACCTATGTCAGCCTTTTAACATGTTCTACAGGCCTGTACAGCCAGCCCCCCTGGCAGTTCCAGAGTCGGGTATCTCCTACCCTTCACGTGCTCTTCTCTTAGCTTATTCACAGGCACTCCCGAGCCGCTCATGTGTCAACGCGTGAGCTCTGCTAGCGAGGTAAATTTGTTGCTAATTGGCGAGCGATTCTACAGCTGGTCGATGTGGGTCTCTATGGCTATGGCTGATGGTGGCACGTTTCCACAGGTGGGCCAGAGACGGCCAACATGCGCACCGGCCACGTCGACAGGAAGCTCTTTAAAGCAACTTCTCTTCAATGTCCATTTCTTTTTCTCTCTTCCTCTCTAGGATGATCACACACACCGGTCCAAGGTGTCAAGGTCCTTCAAACCGGAAACAAGCGCCATGCAAAAGAAATATCACCATGCTGAGGGGAGTGAATGTTTCACACCACGGCCATTGTGAAGAGAACCCTGTGCTCATGGGGCCAGAAGGAGAGTATCTGTGACAACGGGAAGTGGTGGGGGTCGCCTGAGGTGTCCCTCGTCCGCTTGGAGATCAGTGACCCCATGTGTGAGGGGGTGAAAGGTCAGGAGCCAGGTGTCAGCAAGGGCATCCCCTGCTGCTATGCTCAAGTTTGGTGTTGAAGACACGTTGGGGAATGTGAGAGACGCTCTGGTGAATGGAAGCATCTGTCTCCAGCGACAGTCTACGCCGATGCTGTTTGGAGGGGTACTTAGGCAAGATAAGTCCCTGAAGGTTCCTGCTCAAATTTAAATCCTATGACACAGATTGGCAGGTGTTGCAGCGTGTAAAAACTTTTGCATGAGGATGAAAAGTCTCCTAATGTTGTACCTGTGAACAGAAAATTGGTTTAGCAGAAACATTCAGGTCAGATAACAATGAAAACTCCAGCATTCGAGTCCCTTGACAGCCGAAATTCCAAAAAACAATGTTAAGTGTGTGATTGGCATGAACAAACTGATGGGCTGCAATCAATGGGAAGGTTTTTGGAGGAAATTAGGTGGATGTAAGTTGGTGCAGCACAACTCAGGGTAACTCAGTAGGATACTGGCTAACACCAGTATCATTACAAAGCAACCAGGTCATAGAAAAGTCATTACATCAAATGTAGTATTTGTCTTTGTTTGTTCTCTTGCCATTTGATTATCTAGAATAAAGGAATGTGCTTTCATATTTCACTCTAAATTCGATTAAGTATATTAATTTGGAGTGGCAGGTGTGACGGCATCCGACTGCTTTAGGAAGCACGGGAGAGCTGGAAATGGTCTATCAGCTCACTAGCTGTGATGTCCAACTCCCGCTATTTACCTACTATTTCTCCAGGGCTCCTGCTACCCCTCACAATCACAAGCTGGAGTCTCTAAATTTGTACATGGTGTATGCCTTGCAATGGACTGACAGGCATCCCATCCAGGGTGTCTCCCGATGGACTGGGATCCCATTCAGGGTGTGTCCTGGTAGACTGGTATCCCATCCAGGGTGTGTCCTGATGGACTGGTATCCCATCCAGGATGTCCACTGTGTCATGTCCTCTGCTTACTGGGATAGGCTCCAGGCTCTTTATAACTCATATCCTCTGTTAGTAGTTTCAAAATACTAGTGGGTCTACAGTAAATACTGCATTGCTTGATATTTCTGACTTTGATAATGGGTGCCGTAGCATCGACAGCCTTCATGGTTAATTATTGATCTTGGCCCAAATTAAATTAACAACTCAGTTCAAAGGTCTCATAGCCAAATGTATGTTTAATATGTCCACAAGGGGCAGGCTTTAGTCTCTCTGGGTTTCCATTAGGCTGGTGCTCTTTTATGCTCCAGCTCCTGACAGTGTTCTTCAAAGAGTCGAAAGGGGAGCAGGACCGTGGGGAGCCATCAGTAGCGTGTGCGAGCTGGGCTCAGCTCATTAAGCAGCATGGCGGTCCCAGACCAAGCCAGGCCAGGCCGGGGCACCGCAGCAAACGGCCTGTGCCTGTGGCAGCCTGGGTGACCAGACTGAGCGTGCTGTCCCAAAACTGGAAGGTGGGCTGGTGATTTGACCCGAAACAGCTGGAAACAGCAGGATGTGTCACTGGAGCATTTTATGGGACGGTTCTCTGGCTAAACGGCCCCCCACCCTGGACATCACTTAAAGCGGCACCTTGGGGTGGCAGAGGTGGGGGCAAACCCAAAGATTATGCTAGACATTTTTTCTAGATGGTAGCCTTGTCACGGATTATGTCCCTGAGCCCAAGAGCTGATTGTCTGTAACTTCTGCTCTGGCCTAATGGTTACTTTTCATAGGCAGCTGTGGCTGCTCCCACTCCGCACTCGCTGTCACGGCGTCAGGATCACATCAGAGGCACTCAGACAACGTGATAATCCTCGGAAAGAGACCCTCTCCAATTTCTCAAAGGCTGTTTCCCTCTCCCTCTGCTCTGGGTGGGGGGGGGAGGGGGCCAGAGAAGGGGTAGGAAGTCAAAAAAATGAAAGAAAAACAGGAAAACACTAAATCGTTTTTTACAGTTAATGAGGCGGGAGCGCTAATCTGAAGCTGACTGTAGAATCGCACTTCCCGCCAGCGATGGGGGTGCCCCGCTGGCCCCGTGCGTCCATCCGGCACTGTGTCACGCCTGGGGATGCTCAGTCATGCTCTGGCCTTATCGCTGTGCACACGAGGCGCTGGGCAGGGCGCAGTACGTGGCACGCTGGCGGGAACCCACACGGCTAAATACACAGCACAGGCTGCATAGGACCATGTGGCACATCATCACCGCCAATCTGATCGGCGCGGCATCATTTATAACAGAAAATTGCTCCTTTGTTACAACTTAACTGCGACGCAGAACTCAAATTTCACAGTCGGCCTGGGTGTCACTGAAACAGCATCCCCTACTGCTCCCCCTGGGGCTCTCTTTTATTCACAGGGCTCTTTTTATTTGGAAGGTGGGCATCATTCTAGGTGATTTCTGGTTCTATGGCCTGAGAAAAAGTGAGCATGGAGCTCGTCAGGGCAAACGACCCAATACTGATCTGAAACACGGCAGAAGACTAGCCTCCCCCCCCACCCCCATCTCTGGAGGCTAAATGCCACCTTGCTCCTCCCATTGAACAACTCTTCCCTTTCACGTCCTTTTGCACCTTACTGCAATGCCCCGGGGCGATGGGGGGGAGGGGGTAGATGAATGGGCCATGACTCGAAGAGTCACACCTGCATGTGGGCGTGGCCTGCTACCTGAACCGTGTGAGTCACACCACAACACAGCTGTGGCTCACCCTAGGCCACACCCCAAAACCTGAGCCTCCGCTCCTACAGCGCTTTTCTTCACCGCTAGCCAAAGAATGTAGCCACCACCTTTTTCATCCCTCCTTTTTTTCATATTTGCCATTTATGAGTGACTTTAAGGATATTTAAGAATAACCTGTAAATTGCATTGATAAACGACGGTCATATATTCCTTCCTTACTTCCTGTTGGGTAGGATATCTTTTGGCTGATATTTAATTTTGTCAGGCTGCTATGGATGACACTTACAATGGGAGAAACAATGGGAGAAACTCCCACATGCTGAAATTAGCTGCACATCTGAGGTCTGAAAGCAGCTCGTCTGCCGCTGTTGGTTCCTCTGATCTAGGATGAGTCGGGCTCCCTGCCGCGCTCTTAGAGGTTAGGCCAAGCGGACCTGGCCAGACCTTGGTCCCCCGTGGGAAAGCATCACCTCCCAGGTCATTCAGGGAGCAGGGTGTCTGGGCCTGCCCCCGGCGGTGTGGCCCCGATTTGGCAGCGCTCGGGACCTGAGTGATGGCTGTGTGGCACGGTCACGTCGGTCAAACCCCTTTTCTCTGTCACCAGAGTCCAGCTGAGCATGTTTGTTCACAGCTTTCGACCGCAGAGCTGGGCTCTTGGGTCGGTGCCGAAGCCCGCGCCCGTGGCTGGTGTCCCTGGCAGAGGGGGAGGCCGCAGAGCAGCCCCAGCCAAGGCGGGAGGAGCAGCTGAGGGCCTTTAGCACCTCATTAGCTGACAGCGCTCTCTCTGTTAGTGCACAGCGGTGCGGCGGAGGCCGGCGCATAGCAGGACGCGTATGGAGCTGGCCTGCTCACCAAGAACCTCCTGCTTCAGCTCTCAGGAGTTTCAATGCCCTGCAGCAAAGGGCTTCCCTATAAATCTCTGGAGTGAAATCACATCCAGGAGTATAAATGGGTATGAAAGTCTCTACTAGCAAAACTAGTGCTTGCTTTAAATGTTCTCATGGGTCTTCTTTACCTCCATCCATCTTCTGTAACAGCTTATCCAGTGTGAGATCTTGGTGAACCTGGAGCCTGTGCCAGGCAGCAGAGGGGGCTGCGGATGGGATGCCAGTCTGCTGCAGGCCACACACTCTTATGCTCCGGAGGTGCCAGTCCATCTCACCAAGCATGGAGGGAGAGGAGCCTGGCAGAAAGCCGCAGAGTCACGGGGAGCACATGCAAGCTGCGCACACACAGAGCCAGGCACCATCCAGAGCCTGTAGTGGGAGGCTGCAGTGATCCCTGCCATGGCACCGCTTCCTTACCTCATGATCACTTAAACAGAGTCTCCGATCGGCTCACCTGTAGGTTCATTTATCCCCATGTATTAAACTGGCCACCATTGGACTATGATGGACCCCGGTCTGAACGGCAGTAATTATTACAGAAAATACAAGCTGTACCCAAACCTGATATCACTTACGAGGGGAAAATCAAGCTTAGGGGGGGTGGTTGGGCCCCTATCCCAGCACTGGCTGGGGGGGCTCCTTTGGTTGTGATATGTGCAAATGGGGCTCAAGTGGGACTTGTGTGGGGGGGCGGGATGTGGATATGAGAGGCAGGTAATGCAGAGCTACTGGAATCCATCTGTTGGGGTATGAGGGTCGGCTTTCCCAGGGTGGCTGTAAGACCTGCAATAAGGTCTTCACCCCAACACCCCCCATCTCTCCACCCTCTAGGCCTTGTATGTCCTGCCACAAAGTAGAGATACACCGAGAAGCCGAGCGAGGGAAATCCTTACCATGACCGAAGTGTGATGTAACATACGTATTTCTGATGAGTGCTTATAGTTCTAATGTAGTTTATTTTATGAATTCAAACAACAGGACAGAGCAGCACTACATGCAAGGAAAACGAATCCCCATGCCACTCATGGGATTTCGTATTCGCGCCCTATTGCAGGGTGTTTCCTCTTTCTACACGATAAACTGAACACTCCTGGCATGGATTGCTGAAAAGCCAGCAAACGCCATCGGAAGCATCTGCTGTGAAATTTAAGCTCTCTTCTTTAGGTCCATCCTTTTTCTTTGCTCTTCAGGCTGTACTCGCCCCCTTACTCATCCCACCTCCTTCGCTCACTCCCCCCTGAGTTTATGAGCCAGCTCCTGGAGTATCTTGCTAAATCCATGGCCCTAAACGTGTGTCTCCCCTTAACGAGCCCCCCGGTCTCTTGTTAATACCCACGATGCACAGCAAGGAGGAGGAACGGGGACCCCGGCACTAATGAGAAGCTAATTTTACAGCCAGGGCACTGAGGCCAGTGTTCAGGGTGATGTCGGAGGGGTGGGGTGGGACCACAGGCCCAACTGCGGTGGGCTGATGCACCTGGGGTGGGAAACAAAGGACAGCACACAAGTGCTATTCACACCAACACACAGAGGGCAGGTGACAGTGTGAGAGATCACAGGTTACCCTTCACCAGCTGCTGTCAGTACTGATTACTGATGCCATTACTTAGGTTAACAGACTCTGCAGCATCTTCACACCAATTCAGGCACACACATGCAGACACACACCTGCACATGCACAGAGACACACACCTGCACACACACACCTACATATGCACGCAGACACATACCTGCACATGCTCAGAGACACACACCTGCACACACACACCTGCAGACCCACGCAGACACACACCTGCACATGCACAGAGACACACACTTGCACACACACCCCTGCACACGCACACAGGCACGCACCTGCATATGCACGCAGACACATACCTGCACACGCATGAACACATATGCATAGCCAATGGCAGACAGTGCAGGGGCGGGGGGGGGGGGGTGATGTGGCCAAGAACACCATTGCCGCCCCCCCCCTTAACATATGCAACGGTGCTCATTGCGGCGATCAGCCAGGGTGAGGAGGGGGTTAAAGTGGCACATTCCTGAGTTTAAAGCCTGTAACTAATATTGGACTTTATTAGCTGGGGAAGTGGGAGAGTGAGCCATTCCCCATCCGGGGGGGGAGGGGGGCACTGTCAATCCCAGGCTCCAGCAGGGCCTCGCACACCTGCAGCAGCATACCTCATCAAACCCCCCCCCCCACCATTTACTCCTTCACCCTACCATCAGTGAATGTAAGCACTCTGCTGCCCTGCCAGATCACTCAAATCCCCCCCC
>JAODKC010000044.1:35418143-35432510 GCA_026777985.1 Mormyrops attenuatus | reverse complement strand
CTCCCTCGCTGTCCCATCTGGGCTATAGTGCTTCTGGACATAAACCTGCTTTTTCTAATGACGTGTGTTTCCAGTCTCCATCTCCGGGGGGCTTCTGCTGGAGCGTTTTCCAGTCCTGGATGATATCACTAAGTCCAGGTGAACTTGCTGCACGGCCCCCAGACCATCGCTCGGACATTTGGATGCCAAACCCACCCCCGCCCCCCTCAGTGGGCCTGAACGATGTGTCATGTTGTTTACGCAACTTCAGCGTCCTTTTATAAAGGTTGATGTCATTCGGCTGGTTATCAAAGTGTTTTTAAGACCTTTGAGAAAGGAAGCCAGAGTACAGGGCAGAGCAAAGAGAAGCTTTGGATGTGATAATATAAATATAGCCAGAGATTGTTTGCTGGTGTGTAATATGCAGTCGCGGCTGATGTCAGGTCAAATTGTTTCTAATGTCACCGCACAGGACTCTTCTAAAAACTGATACCAGCAGTTGTGAGGTTAGCAGCTGAGCCTCCGGTATTCTTCAGACCAAAATGACCATCACTGCATGGAATTCTTCCTGCTCACCACGGCCATTGATGGCATTCCCCACAGTGTGAACTTCATGGTGAGTTTTCTTATGGTGGTCAGCCAAATAAAAGGGCAGAAGATTGCTAGGTAAAGGTGTGGGGGGAGCAGGGAGCCAGGCAGAGAAAGGGGGCATGAGGCCACTGGAAAGCCTGTGGCTTTGCACTCTAATTACTGCCTCACCACTGCTAAGCTGCTTGCCGCAACTTATCGATACCACACTTCCACTCATGCTACAGGCCTCATAAATCTTCCAGTTAGGCCCAACCGCCTAGAGCTCGGGGAGGCGGAGTGAGCACAGGCGGTGTGTGGGCAGGCGGAGTGAGCACAGGCGGTGTGTGGGCAGGCGGAGTGTGCACAGGTGAAATGCGAGCAGGTGGAGTGCAGGCAGGGGAAGAGTGGGCAGGAGAAGTGAGGGCAGGCAGAGTGTGGGCAGCAGGAGTACAGGGATGGAGGAGCGCAGGCAGGCATAATGCAGACAAGAGGAGCATAGGCAAGAGGAGCAAGGGCAGGAGAACCCAGGGCAGGCAGAATGCAGGCATGAGGAAAATGGGCAGGAGGAGTGAAGGCAAGCAGATTGTGGGCATGAAGAGTGAGGGCAGGAGGAGTGAAGGCAGGAGGAGTGAATGCAAGCAGATTGTGGGCATGAAGAGTGAGGGCAAGCAGATCGTGGGTATGATGAGGTAAGGGTAGGCAGAGTGTTGTGAGGGGGGTGTGGGCAGGAAGACTGAGGGCGGGAAGAGTGAAGCAGGCAGGATGAGCAGGAGGAACAAGGGCAAGCAGAGTGTCAGCAGGAGGAATGTGAGCAGGAGAAGCGTGGGTAGGAGGAGCATGGGCAGGAGAGGTGCGGGGAAGGAGAGCATGGGCAGGAGGAGTGCACATAGGAGAACGGAGGGCAGGAAGAGTGCGGGCGTGCAGGTCTGCCTGCATCCCTCACTGGGCAGGATCTGGCCTGCCATGCTGCAGGGCCGTCTTTCTGAGACACCCTTGCTGTGGAGAAGAACTTTGTCTGAATCTTTTCATGGGGGGTAGGGGTCCTTACAGTTCATCTTGAGCAATGACCAGGGCTTAAACAACAGGAACCCTGAAAGGTAGGTCTTAGAGGGAAAGAGGGAAGCTTAAACATCTCCCCCCTCCAGGGAGGGTAGAGGGGTGGATGTGTGACCGTTTCTGCTGGAACAGAAATTGCCCCAACACATTTGCTTGCTCTCAGATACTGGCAAAAACAGAATATTTAAGAGAATATTTCATTCATTTTGCTTTTATTTTCAGGAAGAGTAGATTTTCATGTTAAAAATAAACCCAGACAGTCCAAACTACCAAAAAAAAAACAAATAAATATATTTAATGTAGAATTTGAGCTATAATTATTTAGTTTCTGCATTTTTCATGCATGGGACGAATAACCATTTTCAACCTGAGGTTACTGCCTCCACATCACGTAAAATTATTTGACGTATTATTTTTTTCGATGGAAGGACGTTTGTTCTGGCAACCTGGGTGTTATCGAGAGATAGCACTGTGTTTCCGAGGAGACAGAAAAGCAAACATATGATCAGGACAATTATGTTGAAGGGGTGAATAAAATTAAAATAACCAAGATGGCCGTCATAACAATGAAGGGCCCTTTATCTCGGCGTTGCAGATTCAGTGCCTGCACATCATGGAGAAGGGGCTTATGGGGAAGATATCCGCCACACGCGCAAGTACAACTCTGAGGCAGGTGTTCCCTTTGTCGTCTCCCGATTGCGCAGAATTCAGCTGCGTGTGTTGCATTCCTATTGTTAGCTATTTTCTTCTTTCAGAGTTTCAGAAATGTTGCTATTCCCGGGCACTTTCTCACTTGTTTGTTGGATGGATTCTCTTTGAGCTGCCTGGCTAGCCCTCGACTGGGCCGGCGAGGAAGGAAGTGATAGCGAGCTTTAGCACTATTGGCCATTTGAGCCATTTGGTTCAGTCAGAGATTAGCGGGAGACCAGGGTGGCTTCCATGGCTCCCAGCTGGCCCTTGTTTGTCATGAGGGCCTTTGGGATGAAGGGGGGACAGCTGGGTGGCTTCAGAATGATGAACATGAGTCTCCAAGCATTTTAGATGGGCATCATTCTCAGTGAGCTGTGGTGACGGTTGAGTGGAAAATGATGCTGCACATGTGCTTCTGTGAGTTAAACACGGAGAAGCACAAAATATTTTCTCCTGCAAAATATTGCTTTCAGCCCAGTCCCTTTGGGGGATTATTTTTGGAAGCATTTCCCCTTTTGTTAGGAACTGTGTTGCATTACTCTTGTTTTCGGGATTCGTTTCATCAGCATGACACGGCGACACATTCATTACCCATTTCGACACATTAGAGGCAAAAATCTCAGGAACACTAGCTTATTGTTGTTGAGGAAACCAGCTCACTTTTAAACGTCTGTGGCTTCTTTTTAGGGATACGCTTGTTTTTCTATTGTCCATCAGAATAAAAGAAAGAAAACAAAGAAAGAAAATATTCCTCTGCTTGTGTGGCACCTTGATTTTGCGTGCAGGATAGCTAAAGGGAGGTCACCCTTAGCTCCCTTTACTGAGGTATGGAGACAGATATGGTCGGCTCCTTGTTGGGGTCTACTTTGGAAGGCAGACCAGGGTGACCATGCCTCCGGGTTTACCTGGACACGTCCTCTTTTTGGTGTGCTGTCTGGGTGGTTTTTTAAAAATTGGCGGTTTGTCAGGCTTTAGCGCTGCCACCCGTATGATGCAGTGTTGCCAGTTACAGTGGAGTACTAAGTGAAGGAAAAGGCACCAATTTTCAATACACAGCAGCCACTCTGTATTATCACACAGCATTTGCAAGGCTTGTACACACATTTAGTAAATGTTTATTAAACGATGCACATCCCTCTGTGTCACGCTGCTCACGAGTGACATCACCTTCTGCAAATCATTGGCACTCTGACACTGTTTTTCTTTTCGTGTGAACAGTGAATTGTGTCGTTTACTTGAAATCTAATAAACTTTAGCTTAGCATTTTGCAATTTTTGTTGAAAAAGATTAAAAAGTGTATGAACTGTAAGGTTACCAAGTTTTCTCCGGATGCAAAGTCTTGTTTTACAGGGTGGTTAAGGAAAGCTCATAATTAATCATAAGAGAATCTCTACCTGATGGGCCAGTGAACTCGGAAATTCATTAATATTCTGGTACCTGAACACGTCCTCTTTTTCGTCTCACCAAATATGGTAGCCCTAGGGCCGACGGTGGTTTGATTAGGAAGGCAGCAACAACATTGTCTCTGATCTCAGGTCAGTGGATACAGATCTTCTTCAGTGAACACACATCTGGGCTTAGAGGTGCGAATATTAACAGGAATATTGGTGGATTTCCCAAACACATATGGTGATTTTCCTCTGGCATAGAGGAAGTGACCCATGCCTGAACCGTACCACCAAGAGAGACTAGGTTTCTTAGTGGTACGGCTTGGGCATGGGTTGTTAAATGAATTAAAGTCATGTAAATGGAGCCCAGCTGTCTACTGCAGAAGGGTCGGGTTGGTAAAGGCATTGCTGGGCTTGGAGAGTGACAGCGATTTAAAACCAAAGAGATGCCTGTATGCTGTTCACACGGTATTCAGCATTTACTATATGCATTTATTTTTTAAACTGTGCTAATTTTCACTAGCAAGTCTCTGAGAATTGCTGTCTCATATTAGCGTCAAATGCTAGCAGATTTAGCATTGGCTTGCGTAAATTTGCATCGCGAATCCATTCCGTTCAGCTGTTCTATAGTATTTTTTAAGTAGAAAGTTAGAAATGTTCAAGTCCCGAGTTATCAGGAATACATCAATACGTTGCGATGTGCGATACTAACGACAATGGATAACATATAGAATATCCCCTTTTTCCTTCAAATAATCCATGCCCAGAGCACCAGCATCTCCTGGTCACGCTTTCGCCCCAGTGGTTACAGCTTGGGTACAGCTTGCATATTTTAATATGGAAAACCGTCAGTTTGCGGTACAGCTTGGGTGCGGCTCGGTTATTGGTGGCAGTGGAAAAGTGCCAATAGAGACATGCTCTGCACTTTGTGTGACCTACACACACACTGCCTTTACTCCAGATTTGGTGGAGCCCTTCTGGAATGTTCCCTGGAATCATAACAACGATGCAGGGGATCCCTCTTAATGGTTGGGTGTAATGATTTTTCTTGTTAGATTGTTGTTCTCCAGCCTCCTAGGTCTTTTGATCCCCCACCCATCCTCATGCCCACATTCCTTTGGATCCTGGCATTGGCTCTTCATTCCCTCCAACAAGGATTGCTGTACCCTTGCACAGAAGTATCTTGGGATAACTGTTGAATCTGGAGACCAGTTACATGCAGCTTTTAATTAGCCTAATCAAGGCATTAATGGAGGCTCAATCGACAGCTAAAGTTAGTAGGCTGAAACTCAGATTTAAACCAAGTGAGACCTGGCCCTCAGAACCACTGTGATTGAGACCTGTCCCTTGGGGCCACTGTGACTGAGACCGACCCTCATAACCACTGTGACTGAGACCTGGCCCTCACAATCACTGTGATTGAGACCCAACTCTCTGGGCCACTGACTGAGACTGAACCTCAGAATCACTGTGACTGAGACCTGATCCTTGGGGCTACTGTGACTTAGACCAACCCTCAGTACCACTGTGACAGAGACCCGGCCCTCAGAACAATTGTCACCGAGACCCAGCCCTCCGAACCATTGTTACTGAGACCCAACCCTCAGAACCACTGTAAATGAGACCTGGCCCTCACAAACACTGTGTCTGAGACCTGACCCTCAGAACCACTGTGACTGTGACCTGGCCCTCAGAACCTCTGTGACTGAGACCCTCGAGCCATTGTGCATCAGTCACAAATACCGCATCAGCCACATTCTTCAATAATAACTGACCTTGTTGTATCTCAATTCTCAGTTTACACGAAGGGCTTTTTGTAAGCCGCATGATTATTATTTATTGTGAGCAGAATAGCTGATTTGTGCTGTAGTAGCTTTTAATATCACAGCGTTGATTAAAGGCAGTTTCATTCATTATTAGGAAATGGCTTGTTTAACAGTAAAAAATTAATAAATATAGTACTGTAGAGATGAAATAACAGAAGACAAAGTCTGTGAGTCTAAACTGAACATGAATTTTGTTCACATTTGTATTTTATTCCTTAAACACATGAGCAATAACTTTAATATGATCAACAGGACAGAACTTGTGCGTCTGTAAACTGGCAGTATCTGTTATGTTCATCTTCTGGATTCTGAACCCCCAGATAATACTAGAATCAAGGTTATGCTTAGCCCTCAATTCTGACTTCTAACCCTGTTCTAAGCCTTAAACCAGGGGCAGATACACCAAGTTAACAGCAGGTCTCCAAACTGAAATGGATGGATTCCTGGAAGGGATCCTCAAGCACAAAGACATCTGAAATCTGGGCCTCTCAAGGTACATGGTGATGGCAGCAAAAACCTCCACCGCAATGGAAATGGATCAGGCCCAGCCCATGCTATAGGCGACATAGGCGATTGCCTAGGGCACCATTTGATTAGGGGCACAAAACACAGAGTATAAAAAATCAGGTGAGATACCTCTGGTTGCATTCTGTGACATACAGTTATTTATAGCAGTTCTTTTTCTTGTGAAACCAATGCTAGCTATCCAGTTAGCAGTGAAAATACCCTGTGCTACTGAATTTTTAAAAATAAATTAGCAAAATTTGTTTTCTTCCGTCTCGGGCGCTCAGCAGGATCTTGCCTAGGGCGCCAGAACACCCAGAGCCGGCCCTGAAGTGGCTTCTTTGCTTCTACTTTGCTCAGTATTGTCATGGCTTGTTTAATCAAATACGTTACTTACGTTTCCAGGGTTACGTTGGATGTTGGAGAACAACTACACCGGGTCTACATGGAGGGTAAAGCGCTGTGCTGAGCTCCCCATTTTGTGGGGACAGGGCATGGTTTGGATTCTTTTTGACCCGAACCCTGAACATTTGAATTGAATTGTTAAAACCTCTCTCTAAGAATTTTGCTTCACTGCATATACTACACTGTATATTTCCTGACTTGTTCCTTCCCTAAATCACTTGCAAATTCATGCAGCAGCATGAAAACCCATATAGACCGATAATATCATCATAAAATACAGGTATTTTTCATTGCATCTCCCTTGCTTCTAAATCCTGTGCATGTATTATTCCAAAATATAATAATCATAATTCAGTTGCTTACTAACAGAAGTCATTCAGTGGCAGAAATGATGATGTAGATGCAGACATTTTAACCAAGTGTCCCAACCAACAATTCTTTTTTTTTGACAGCGAAGGTGTTTATTGTAATTTTTCCTAGATTGCTGTGTAGGATTTTCATGTGAAGTAAGTTGGAGGGCTGACAGTAGTGGAGGGGGGGTGGATTCTGGGCTACAGCGTATGGTGAATTATCCTAGGGCCAAATGCTTGGCTCTGAAGCATCCGGATGGGAACACGGAGAAATGTAACGGTGTCGTGCACCCCAGTGTACTGTGCGAAAATTAATGAGTTTCGGAGAATTTCACTCCCACCTTCGTGGTTTCTTCTTTCTGCCTTTCACAAAAAAGCGAAGGACGCAGTGTCCCGCTGCTCGCCTCTCCCGGAATGACTTGTCCACCAGCTGGATGTTTTGTGTGGCTGTTGTCCGGTGTTGCCATAGTAACCACTCTTTTTTCTTTCTTGGGGCCCACAAGCCTAATCTGCATATTTTAAGATGGTGAGACGTTGCTGTCCAAAGCCACAGCTGATCCCAGGAAGAGATTCTGTTTTATTTTCTATTCATCCACAGTCTCGGTTTTGGCTCTGCTGCTTCGCGTGGATGTGGCCCGGCACAGCATACCTGATGGAACTCACGTAACACACAACATCCCCCATTGGGGTCAGAGGATCTGTTATAAATGTTGGGATGCAGTGGATTCCCTCACATAAACGAATGAGATTAAATGTTTTCCAGCACTGAGGAAAACATTTCGTAAAAGAGTCAGGAGTGGATCGGCTGACTGGCAGCTGAATGACCTGAAGAACCGGTTACTGTCTGGGGCCAGTGAACGGTTCATCTGGAATTCTCGATCCCGCAACACTCAGATCACAGCGAGAATGTTATTTTTCAGTGGAGCCCAGTCGATTCCCAGTGGATCCCAGTAAAAAAAAAGGAGCAGATTGTTTTAACAGGCAGCATATAGAAGCAGTGAAACAAATAAGCACAACTATGTTTAGTGAGACAGAGCTTAGATGATCACTATGGCAACTGAGCAGTTTCTCCTCACCCCAGCAGGTTGTTGGTTCGAGTCCTGCTCCTGCTTCCAGTCTCAGGGGCTCGCCAGCTCTCCTCACGCTTGGGTAGGTGTCCTCCTGCAGTCAAACTACACGCATTTCAGTGAATTGGCATCCCACCCAGGGTGACCCCACTTGTGCCCTGTGCTGCATGGGACAGGCTCCAGGCACCCGGATAAGCACAGAAGATGGATGCCTGATGGCAGTGACAATATTAATTGAAGGAAGTCTGAAGTGACATATCTGAAGACCACATGTAGTGAACACAGAAAAACAGAATTCGGATCCCAGTTATTCGTCATGTTGAAAGAGAGGTCATTTTTAAATTATTTCAAATAATTATAAAAAAACACTGAGGGCAAACAAAAGGTATGTGAGGCTCACACACATGATTGATGGGCTCCCTACATGGAAACAAACGTGCTGTCGTGGGATAAGCAGTGGGTATAGGCAGGGGCCCGGGCTGGACCGGACCGGATCAGGGGGGTGGGTTCCAGTGGAAACGGTTTTAAGCAGGGAGCCACACTGTATTTGATCAGGGCATCAATCACGCTGGGTTTCCTTGTGCGGAAGATCAATACCTCCACACCCCACCCCCCAACTTCGACCACACGCGCATGCACAGAAACACAAATGATGTTTAGGCCTGCCGACGCTTGTCCCCTCCACAGGGCCTGCTGACGCCGGTCCCCTGTACAAGGCTTGATGATGCTTTTCCCCTTCGCAGATCCTGATGATGCCAGTTTCCTCCACAGGGCCGGCTGATGCTGGTCCCCTCCGCTAGGCCTGCCGACGCCGGTCCCCTCCGCAGGGCCTACTGATGCTGGTCCCCTCCGCTGGGCCTGCCCATGCCGGTACCCTCCACAGAGCCTGCTGACGCCGGTCCCCATCGCAGGGCCTGCTGGCGGCAGTTCCCTTCACTGGGCCTGTAGACACCGGTTCCCTCCGCAGGGCTTGCCAAAACCAGTCCTCTCTGCAGGGCCTGCTGATGCTGGTCCCCTCCATGGGGCCTGCCGACGCCGGTCCCCACTGCAGGGTTTGCTGATGCCGGTCCCCTTCGTAGGCTGTGCCTGTTCTCACATCTGGCTCACAGAGTGAGGGGATCTTTGGGCACTCCCAATCACACTTCAGGTGTCCAGGTGACTATTTCCATCTATTTTGGAAATAGTTGAGGGTAATGGAAGTCTCATTTGCATTTAATCCTTGATGACAATTAGAGCCGTTATTTGCCTTCAAAACACAAGCTACTAAGGATTTAAGGCACAGACCCTATAAAGGGCGCTCTGGCTCCCTTAAGGACTTCAAGCCAGTTGCACACACTTTACATATCATGAAGGCCTTTGAGAGGAGGGAACAACTTTGACCACTGGTAACAGACCAGTGGGATCCCCTGCAGTTTGCCCACCAGGCATACACAGGTATGGACGATGCTCTGATCCACTCTCTTCACAGAGCTGTTGTCTACCTAGACAAAGTCGGCCCCACAATCAGGGTTGTATTCCTTCACTTCTCCAGTGCCTTTAATCCCATCCAGCCTCTCCGATTGGGGAACAAGCCCAACAATGCAGCTTGATGCCCCCACAGTCTCCTGGAACATGGACTACCTAAGTAGCAGATGGCAGTTTGTGAAGCTCTGGGAATGTTTGTCAGAGTTGGTGCTGAGCAACACCAAGGCACCTCAGGGCACCGTCCTGTCCCCTCTCCTCTTTATCTTCTACACATTGGACTTTCAGTACAACAGCAGCTCTTGCCATCTACAGAAGTTCTCTAACAACGTCTCCATTGTAGGATAGCAATGGAGCAATGGAGATGAGTCAGAGTATAGAGGACTTTGTCTTGTGGTGCAGGGAGAACAACCTGCAGCTCAACATTAGCAAGACAAAGGAGCTGGTGGTGAACACGGAGCTCCTGAGACCAATCTTCATCCAGGGGAAGGAAGCAGAGTTAGTGCAGGGCTACAAGTACCTGGGGGTCCACCTGCATTGCAGACTGGGCTGAGCGGGCAATGCAGTGGCACTGTACAAGAAAGGCCAGAGCAGAGAACTTTCTGAGAAGGTTCTGGATTTTTGACGCGTGTGGCAAGCTGCTGTGTATGTTTTATCAGTTCATAGTCACCAGCGTGCTGTTCTACGTCATGGCCTCCTGGGGAAAGGCCATCAATGCAAGTGGTGTCAAATGCCTGAACAAACCCTTCAGGAAGGCTAGCTCCGTCACAGGACTGATCCTGGATCCACTGGAGGCAGTAGCATAGAAGAGGATGTTGGCACAGTTGGACAATATGATGAACAATTCAGCCCATCTGCTCCAGGGGGCGCTATGCTGGAGCACGTTTAGCCGCCAGCTTATTCCATTATGGTGTGCTAAAAATGCTACTGGGGATCATTCCTATGTTGGTATGTGCACTACGTTCCTGCTGCTGTATGCAACAGGAATTCCCCCTGAGATCAATGAAATCCATCGTAATATTAATTATTAGAAAATGGAACAGACTCGTCGCTGTAGTTTTCGGCTTTCCCAGTGCCGCTCTCACCATAGCTGGGAGTAGCACTGCCGTCCGCTGTCCCCGTCATCAGGTCCAAAATCTGTCCCTCTCGCCGCTTGCCACTGACTTCGAGTTTAATGTCCCTAGAAGTTGGCAAGAATAAAACTGTCACACGTCACAGAAAACAAGGACCCACACAATTTATAGAGAAGCGGGAACATAATTTTCTTTCAAGCGATGCTGCGGCAGGTGACACGGAGGGTCATTACTCATTCCCTCCTCTCTCTCTCCCTCACTCTCTCTTTACTCCACTCTCTCTCTCCCTCTCTCCCGCCTCATTGTAAAATAGTTTAAACCGTCTCATTACAAGACACATCCACCTTTCCTGAGAATTCACGAATTTACATGTAGGACAGGAACACCTCTGCATCTCACCCCCCCGCGCGAACTCCATACCAGAGCACGTGACACCGGGCAGGGCCCCTCTCCAGCTGCCGGCTGTCGACCTTCCTGGGGAAGGCGTGAGGCCGGGAATGCTGCTGAGGCACTATGGGAGTTCAGCCACGTGAGACGTACAGCCTGGGACTCTGTGTGTGGTACCAGGTGGCAACACTCACCGGCAGCTGAGAAACTCCACCTACCTCGCCAAACGTGCCCCCCCCCCCCCCGTCTTCACACGTACGTGAGCTGATCCTGTGTGAGGGGAGCGTCACCTCACAGGCGATCTGTGGACATGCAGCCCCAAAGGGGTGAGTGCCAAGAGGTGATGGGGGGGCGGGGGGGCAAAAGCAGCTTCCCACATGTTCATCTGCCACCAATCCTGGCTTTTATAAGCAGGTCTGGTGGGGGGAGGGTAAGAGTTTAAATAAGATCTAAAGCCTGGAAGGTTGGAATATGTAAACAGGGTATTCGGAAATGGTTTCCAGACCTCACGTCTAAATCATTCTCTCCTGCTCTTCCTCACACCGAAACTCTTTTGTTTCCTGCTGGCTTGACGCTTCCCGCAGCCCTGTGCCGGGCTTTGATCACCCGGCGCTACCGCGCTGACAGGTGCCATGGCCTGCTAGGTGACGTAACCGCCGGCAACGATGGAAGCGGCGCGTTGGTGCACAGCCGGGTCGCCAGGATCGGCAGACGTCCCGTCGGTGATTAGCTGAGGAGGTCAGGAGGTTTTCTTTCTGGTGTTGATGCTCTTCTCTTTGCTGCTCCTCGGTGTGAGGAGGACCAAGGCCTCATGCTGCCCGTGCTGCGGATTTCAGGCCTAGCCTGGGCTCCGTGTGTTTGCAGTCTGCATATTCTTCCCATCTTTGTGCTGGTTTCCAATGATCCTGATCCCTTTTACATTCCAAAAATGAGTCTAGTGCCTCTAAAAATGTCCTGAGAGTGCGTTCTGTGATGGGCTGGCATCGAGTGCAGGGTGTAGCCCTACTTTGTGCACTGTGCCATGATCCAGTAAGGAATAAACGATATGGAAAGTGGATCAACATTCATTAGATTTTTCTTGAGCGCATACACACACACACACACACACACACACACACACACACACACAAACACGCCCATGTCGGGTAAACATATCCTTATGGGGACCGCTCATTTATTTCTATGGGAAAAATGCTAATGCTAACCTTAACCCCCACCCTGCCCTAACCATAACCATAAGTAACCAAGCAAAATACTAGAGTTTTTTCATAGCAGTCACCGATTTTTATAAAATAGAGTTTCCCCTTATGGGGACTAGGAAACCGGTCCCCATAAGGGAAAAAAACGGATATTTATCACGTTATGGGGACATTGTGTCCCCATAAGGATAGGTATACCAGGTCGCACACACGCACACACACATGCACACACACACGCGCACACACACATGCACGCACACACACGCACACATGCACGCACACACACACATGCACACACACACGCGCACACACACGCACACACACACACGCACACACACATGCACGCACACACACGCACACATGCACGCACACACACACATGCACACACACACGCGCACACACATGCACACACACACACACGCACACACACGCTCCCCCAGTCATCTCTACAGACTCCTGTAAAGCTTTTATCGTGACACGGCATTACAGTAACTTTGAACATGCAGTCTTTAAGGAGACAGATTTGCCTGTTGTAAAGGCTGTATGATGAAACATTGTACTAATTCTGTAATGGCTTTATAGTCTCTTTATTGATCGTACAATAAAACCAAAACTTAGTGCCTAACAAGACTTGCACATGATGCATCTTCATTCATATTTTAAGAAAAAAAAGTGCATAGCACTTGAATAAAGAAAACTCAAATGTCCTTTCTCAGAAATGTAAACCACTATCAGATTAGTGAAAACCAACTGGGCTGTGCTTATTTCTACATCTAGTTCAGTCCATGGCAGTGAATTTCAATGGCTGTGAACTTTTCAAACACATCAAAAGAAAAAGCAACTATTTGTTTCTATTCGTTTGAGAAAAGCACTTTGCTCTTTGTAGTGTTTTTCCCATTACTGCAGCCCCACATGGTTTGTACTGAGGCTTATTATGAGGCTTTTGTTTCACATCAAATGTGAAAATGATCCATATATTGGTACATTTTTCCCTACCTAAATCTGACTTTGACACAGACATAATGGCAAAACAATTTACAGATAGACTTTACAGACAGAATTGCATGGTTTACATACTTGAAGCTGGTTAGATCAGCATTATCCCATCAAGCGCAACTCCAGTCAACACTAACTAAAGATCCTACTGCTGATTGGATCACTTTCAAATTTGTCGCTTCCAGTTAGTTTTGTCTCATTTTCAATTGTTGATGAAAGTGTCAGTATATTTTATCATAGTTTTTGGCATTGTGTATTAATTTATATTTTATTATTGTCTCGTTTTTTTGCCTTTGTCTTCATTAACGCATAATTTTCATCATATATTTCATCAACAAAATTAACACTGGTTTAGCCCTCGGGACACCCCTTGCAGTCAATTCACACCCTCCTAGCAGGTGGGCCCCTCCTAGTTTGGGAACCTATTTGTGGTGTATAATGCATTTGATTATCGCGCCGAAGTTGAAATTCCCAGGTTAGTTTGGTTAGTAAAATTAGTTTGGAAGTAATATTCTTTTTTATAAACACTAAGCAGTCAAACTACACTAGAAGCTTTATAATATTTTTGTAGATTTATAATGACATTCTTTTTTCGACAGGCAAACAAATCAGAAACAAACAGAAGACACAACACTAACAAGTCTGGTAAAAATACTGATATTGCATGCTGGGATACTGTTTATGCTCATGACACAGGATTCTCTAAATAGACTATCTGCAATTGCATTTCTCACTATTATGCGATTGACTGTATAAGCCACCATGTTGAAATGACGACACATGTTTCCAACAGAAAGTGACAATGTTTTTTCCAATTTATGACTTGGAGATTGATAATCCAATGCAGGATTAGGACTTGTGATCAAGATCAGTGGTTTGAATACAGCACTTGGCAGAATGATCATATCACTGGTGAGCCCTTGGGCAAGGCCCCTAACTCAGGAAACTGCTTCTGGGGTGCCAGAAAGATGGCTGAGCCTGTAATCAGACCCCTGCTCTGCTCTCTCCTGTGTACAGTGCCCTCCATAATGTTTGGGACAAAGAGACATTTTTCCTTGATTTACCCCTCTGCTCCTCAATTCAAAATTTTAAATCACCATGTATAAATTACAACACTTTTTATACATAGTCCCCCTCATTTCAGGGCATCATAATGTTTGGGACAAAGCAATAGAAAGGTATATTACAGTTTTTTCCAATCATTTTAACGCGTGTCTCAATACCATGTCCACTTTTTCACGACACTTAACACATGCACCATACCATTGGGCCATGTGAGCTAAACTATGTATACGTTTGCGTTGCTTTGACACAATGTGCATTCAGTCACCACTTCCCACAAATTTCATGAATACTTCTCTCAGTCAGTGTTCGCCGCCAGCAAAACTTTGTACAACTACAGCCGATTTTTCAGAC
>JAODKC010000044.1:35392993-35407885 GCA_026777985.1 Mormyrops attenuatus | reverse complement strand
TTATGTGATGTGCTCCGCTACAGTGCATATCACACTGAAGTATACCAAACCATAGTATACCAAAACAGTATTATGTGATGTGCTCCGCTACAGCGCATATCGCACTAAAATATACCAAACCATGGTATACCAAAACAGTATTATGTGGTGTGCTCCGCTAACTGCATTTAATAAACATAAAGATATGCCAAGTTGATACAGATTACTAACTTTTAGGTGTCACAAAAATGCATCTCATTAACATTACCAAAAAGGATCATACAATGCTCATATAATAGTACCGAAATGCTGACGTTCAGCCAAATGTTTTGCCTGTCATCTGAAGCCCTGGTGATTATTGCAGTAGGATGCTCGGAGGAATGTGGACAGTCTGCAGGTCCCTGAGGACCGGATTGGAAAACACTGGGCTGGAGAAGGAAAGATGGCTGCATGTACATTTCCAAATGTCACTGACATTCAGCCAGACTTCTGTAGTGTTTCCTGTTTTTTGTGCCCTGATGGAGGAGGACGAAGACTTGAAAATAGAGAAACTGTATGTGAGGTGGGAGTGTGAGGAAAACAAATCGCTCTATTTTTGTGACTCTGTCTCCTTGTTGTGGAGACAAATTGGACGGGAAATGTGCCGACTACAGGCAGACGGGGCAGTGAACGGAAAGTGAGGCAGCGAGTTAAGAGTTAGACCACTGTGCAGAATCACGGGAAATTGATTCTCTAACACGATGCTCAATCTAGCAGAATAAGTGCTCTCAGAAACCACCCCCACCTTCCGCACGGCATATGGGTCGCTTTAGGAGGAACACATTGTGGGCGGAACGGACCAAATAGCGGATGGGGAGGAGGGAAGATGTTCATTCGAGTGCGACACTCAAACACAAGCTGGCAGGAGAGAGGAAAGCCGTACACTTCTCTCCGATCACTTGTTTTACCGGATAGCTCTGTTAGCATGCTGTGGATGTGAGCGGACAAACACTTGCCGCCCTTTCTGGCGGCACCCACATCGAGATGCAGGTGTCTCTCCATGGTTTGCCATACTGTCTCAATCCCACTTGATCCACCTAGGTTTTTTTTAAGCATTTCTTCCATAGACCATCGCAACTTTAGTCTTTCAGGGATGGGGCTTACAGCGATGTTCACAGGTCATAAAATTTTCATTTCACTTTCACTCCTGTCAAAAACAATATGAAAGAGATCCTAGATGCCCCCAAGAGGAGCAGAATGAAGACCTCCAGCATGAACGTGCTGCTGTCCAGGCTTTCTTCTCACTTTACTAGAACATACCGGAACACGTAGTAACGTAATGTTCGAGCATGGCAGGTTGACTTTTTGCGAACAGCTTCTGCCCTTAGAACTTAATGAACATCAACTGTGAATGTTGTACAAGGTACCCTAAAGAGCAGGATGGTTTGGGGTGAAGGTGCTGCTATTATGGGGTGTATATGTTTGTTTCTATGAGAAACAGATCTGAAGCAAATTAAATCAGGGAAAGTTCCAATCTGAAGTCCATGCAGAGACTACCCTCCTTGCCTATATTGATCTTGTCCCAGAATGCAATGCTTCACATGAGACATCTTACCTGTTGCTTCTTCAGAGCTTTACTGCCAAATGGGAATGCAGGCTACAACTAGTTCCTACAAGGAGAAGCGACCTCTGTAGAGATGTCACAGGCTGCAGGAAACAAATGTTCAACTCCATCCAGTAGTGGCATTTAAGGAACTTCATTATAATGTTTTACTGCTTAGCTATGGAGGATGCCTTAACCAACCTTAAGCACGCATGGAGGACGGCCTTATCCAACATATGCCGGCAGATACGGATGGATGGACGGATGGATGAATGGATGTTTTTGTTTGTCAAATTATATTAGAAAAACATGACAATGGCCTACTTTCTTTGCTTTATTTAACCACATTGCAGGGATATAGTGTAATAATGTCCATAAATGTGTCACTTTTCCATTCACACCCCCTCCATTCCTACTTCTTGATGTCGGCGACTAGCACCTCAGAAGTGTTGGGAGGTGGTTAGAGGTGAGCGGCAAGGCGGCGTGGGGGGAGGGGGAAACGTTTGATACTGATAGCACCGCGTTGCCCCCGGGGATGGTACTGTAAGACAGCTTTCATGTGGCGGGCCCTGGGCGCCATTGGATGAAGGGTCATGGGAATAGGGGGAGTGGCTGGAGCGGCAGAGGTGGGGGCGGGGCGCTGCTCGACAAATTGAGAAGGACGTGTCTGGTGAAGATAACGCTATCAGAAGACACAGGGATACAGCCACTGACCGGCGGAATGGGACTGATCAGCAGGGCCGCATTTGATGCCTGCTGCTATTTTTGGGATCATCCTGTAACCCTCCTGGGTGAGAGTCTACTCCCCGCCCCCCCGTACCCTGAGCCCCTGGACCCCCTCCTGTTTCAGCATCCAGTTGGGCCCGATAAGCCAGCAGATTGTCACTCAGCTTGTAACTGCTTCTGTGTGGTCTGTGAGTATGACAGCCGACAGCACCACACCCCCATTAGTGAACCGTGAATCCCTGACACTTCACCTCCGGCAGAGTCAGCGACTCCCAGCAGTCAGTGAAAACACACTCAGATACACCATGTGACTCGAGAGGTGGACTTTTAATACCTGTCAAGGGAGGCTACATTACCAGCCTATGTGCAGAGGCACAGTGGGGACATAGGTACCCTGGCAGATTCGGGGGGGGACTACCTGCAGAGGCCCATGAATACGTAAAATTTTGAATTAAATTGCACAGGGTATTTTATCAAGGGGTCCAGAGGTTCTGCAGATTTATGTGCAAAAGTGTTGTATATGTCTGCAAGGGTGTCAATAACCAACAAGCCGCTCTTTTTTCTGCCTGCCTGGTGGTGGGGGGTGGGAGGGGTGATGTAATGAGAGGCAAAAGCAACAAGGTTTCTGATGCCCAGAAGAGTCACCAGTGTCTAACCCAAATTAATGTAGGGGGAGACGTATAAAGGGATACCACAGGCCTGATGAAGCCCAAACTCTCTCCCCAACACTGGTGCATACCACCCAGCCTGGCACGGTTATCTAGTTTGTGGGGGTCCTGCTCCTGATTTGCGCTCGTTGGCCCATAAGCCGGAACCAGCGGGCACAGGCAGTCGTGGAAAGTGGAATCGGAAAAGCTGGCGTTTCATTCTTCCTGCACGGATCCACCATTAACCAAGCATTAGAAACAAATTAACTCCTCTCACATGAGCGACTCCCTCAAAGTGCTGTGGGAAAATCCGCTATTAGGCGTGAGTTAAGCGCTTATTTGAGTGTTGAAGATGGAATTCCAGTTAATTAAGGGATATTCACCCATCGGAACAGCGGCAGAATGAGGGAGAGGGACACCTCATTACGGGAACAATGTGTCATATTAGGAGGAAGTCAATTAATCAGGAGCTTTCTGAGCGAGGAACGCCAGCGGACGAGTGCGGATTGAGGATTAATGTGTGGTTAAGCGATCTGAGAGGACGATGTACTCGTATTCTGATCAGTGATAACGGGTAAACATAACAGCCAAAAGGCGCTTGCAAAAAAAAAATGTAAATAAAAAAAATCACCAGCCACCCCACCCCCACCATGCTGGGCCCCCCCCCCACCTGCCTGGATTAGGGCTTCTGTGGAAACAGAGGATGCCTGCTAGAGGAACGTCCTGGGTTCGAGGAGTGACAAAGACATGGTTTGCCTGACTGTACTGTGGGTACGAAAGCTCGACTGGGGACGGCGAGGATGCAGGACCACATTGTGGACAAAATCACATAAACGACATGTAGAGAATGTTTGTCTCCAAAACATGATGAAATTTTTAAAAGTGTGAGTGTGTGTGTATGGTGGGTGGTGTGTGGATTGAAACAAAGTTAAGCCAGCCAGCACACTTTCCTGGAGTTGCTATGGTTACCAACTGCCGGGATATAGACAAATACTGCGTTGAGTTGTGTGCAAGGAATGTGGGAGAATGGACCCCCCCCCCATTCACTTCCTGCGGTTTTGAGTGGAGTTTTAACACTTTTCTTTCTCATTAGCCAGGAAAAGTCTTACAGCCTTTGAAAGTGGATACAGAGTGCAGTTTTTTTAAAGGCAAATTTCATGGAAAATATAAGCAGCAGAACCACTGGTGTCTGTTTAATATTGAGTTTACTGTTTCTGTCAGTGGTTTCTGGGCTGCTGCTGAGACTCTCTGGCTTAATTTCGTAATTGCATGCCATTAACACTTATGACGGCACACTTACACTCCGCGTTCGGCACTTTTCGGCAGCGCAAATTATACTTTTCCTGCCACTTTATATTTAAACGAAAACTATAAATAAGGAGGGATCGGTCTGGTGGGGAGCCGACGGCGAATTATGATGAAATCGAATGATTTGAACTTGTGGCTCCAGATTGCCCCCATAGTGTGCGTGTTTGTGTGCTTGTGGATGTGCCCACAAGTACAGATTTTGCTATGTTTGAGGGGACAAATGATAATAAAAATATAGTAGCTCCTGAACAAAACAGGATCGTGGAGAAATTCCCACAAAACACAAGTCGTTCAATAATTAAATTGCTATAAATAATACATTAAAATGACGAGCGCAATTATTAGCATAAATAATTTTGATGGCCAGTGGGACTGAAAGGGAGGTATCCTCTTAGAGAGGAGGCTGTGAGTATGAGGGTGTTTGTGTGTACAGATATTCCTGCATCTATTCTGTGGAATTTTCACATTTTCAGTTAAAGCAAGAGTCAATGTGAAGTCCTCACAATGATAAAGAAACGTGTGTGTGTGTGTTAACTGACAACCTTACCATGGTTTGACCTATATGATCTTAAATGGATAAGTAGTTACAAAAGAACGTATGGCTTGAGGGTTGCATGGATAGAAATGACGTAGAGAATTAGGTATCAAGACAGGAAGTGAGAATGAGCTCAACCATCATAAAATCAGACCTTCTACTGAAGGTCTTCAAGATAAATGCACCCCCCCCCCCTTCATTCAGCAGCTGAAGTGACTCTCCACAGACTCGACTAGGACTCACATTGGAACTCCATCAGTCTCAGCCTGTGACATTAGCAGTGCGCCACCTGCCAACACGCTGTCTGTGGTGGAACTTAGACAGACCAGTTTACCGTCACTGCTGGCCGCCTGCAAAGGCACGCGGTTTGTAGTACACCATTCGGGTGCTCCTGTCAGTTGCACGGGGAGATAGCTGGCTTACTGGCTGTCTCTGTGCATCCATTTACCCCGAGCATTTCTGAGAGGACTCTGCTTTGGGCTTCTCTTATGTACACAGCTGGAAGTTTCTCTTTTCCCTAAGGAATTGGGCTTGATGGTAGTTCGATAGTCAGGTTAACTACATTTTTTGAGGATCCATCTTTGGAAACTGGACACCCGGAACAGGGTGCCAGTCTAACAGGGGACAGACTCAGGGGAAGCCCTGGATTGGACACCAGCCAAACATTGGACATAAGGCAGGGGCACCCTGGATAGGATGCCAGGCAAACAGGGGACACAAGGCAAGGGGCACCCTGGATAGGATGCCAGGCAAACAGGGGACACAAGGCAAGGGGCACCCTGGATAGGAAGCCAGTCACACAGGGGACATCATGGATGGAGTCAGTCATAGGCTGCAGACTCACAGAATGGTCAACTTGGAGACACCGATTTGTTTTACCACACATTTATGGACAAAACGTGAGTATTAGAAGGAAATCCACAGATAAGAAGAAAGACATGAAAACTGCAAATTTATACAGCAGGGTTGAGATGGAAATGCCTGACCTTGGAGGTGCGAGGTGACAGCGCTGCCCACTGGGCCACCATGCTGCCCACATGGCACTGACATCTCTTACTAAGAGTCCATCTAAAAAGACCATCTGAAGTGCCCATTTTTGGCAGTAAATCAGTAATGATTAAATTATGAGAGTGTTTTCTGGTTGGATGGAGGCTGAAGATACATGGGAACTTATATGTAGTATATACGGTATTGCTGCTTGTAACACAGCATGGATGTAGCGCCTGAGGAGGAAATTTGCCATAAATTAAAACCCTATACACCTTAAGAGAAGGAAGATGAGCAAGTGGAATGGGAAAGAAGAGGAGGAGAGAGAGAGGGTGAGAAGGAGGGGATAGGATGAATTTTGAGGGTGGCTAAGAGAGGAGGGGGCGGCAGAGAGCAAATCTGGTGAAGAATGGGCCGGCAGAAGGCCGCTGTGTCTCCCTGATAAGAGGCTCTCCATAATAGAATGGGGAGGCTTTGTCTCTGAGCCCATTAGCGCCATGGCTACATGCTCCTGGCTTTCATTAAGGAGTGCCGTGAATAGGCGACTGAATGGAAATAGCTACTTACCCCCCGATTACCGGATTGAAAGGTAGCTGTCAGGGAACGGGGGGTGGAGGGGGGGAGGCTGACAAAGTGGGGGGCGGAGGGAAACGATTTCGGGCCTGTCACCACAACCGCACTGGGGGGAACGTGCCTCGGCGAGATTAGGCCGGGAGGGCACGTCAGCTGAGGTTGTGTCGGGAGAAAGTGGGGGAATTTCGGGGCGGGGGGATGTGGCTAGAGTGGAATGGCCTGCCGCCACCCACTGCCCCCATATAGGGGAAAATGGGGTTTTCTTTCACTTTGTTTGTTAGGTTGCAGATTCTGATTTTCATGGTTGGACTTCAAAGTGTCCAACAGATCTTCCTAAGATGCTGGTACCCCACCATACTGCAGGGGGAGCTGGCTTTATCTCCGCCACGCCCCTGCCTCTCCGGTTGGCCGCACCCTGTCACGTAACACCCTTTAGAGAAGGCTACAGCGTGTGAAACACGGCTGGCTTGTACAGACACGAATCTGAAAAATTTCAATGATATGCATTTCCCTCTTTTTTTTTTTGTTTTTTAGAATGGGCATGTCATGAAAAAAAACACAAGACAAAGAGCGTTGGACACCGAAATGCTGGCATCTCTCATGATCTGAGAAGGACCAAAGACAGTATCTATTTCCACCAAGGGGGGGGGGGGGTACCAGTCAGGCCCAGGCTGACCCAATCACACGTACACGACACCTGTTGAACTGCATGCCCCCCCCCCACCGATGTCCTTTGTACTCCCCCCGTAGAGCTATTAAAAGGACCCTGACTATGACTTCATAGGTCTTGCTGTCAGTTGCCCGCAGGTGTCGGCCCTCTCTGTTTCCTGCGGCCTGTGACGCCTGATCCTGGACGTGCACCTTATTCCACTACCTTGCAGCCCTTGTTGGTTTCGTACGCATCTGCTGAACTTCTAAGCAGCGGCCGTAGAGAAACCTGTAGCCTGAAGTGCAATAACAAGTATTTCTATAAAGTCGTTTCTTTTCATTTTCAGGGCAGTAAATATACCATATATTCTGGAAGGCGCCAAGTGTCTCGATTGAGAGTCTATTCTAATAATAATCCTTCCGAGTGCATATACCTGCATAGACAAAGCCAAAGGCGGGGGACAGGTGAAGCAGCACGAGCATACACATACGCACAGTCACAGACACAGACACACACTCACAGATACACATACTGACACACACATGCACACGAACACTCACAGACACACACGCACACTCACAGACACATATGCGCACACAAACTGAGAGACTCACATGCACGTACACTCATAGACACACACGCACACTCACAGGCACACACATGCGCACGCACACTCACAGACACACGCATGCACACACACTCACAGAAGTAACCAAACAAAATACAAGACTTTTGTTTTTAGCTTTTTGATTGCATTCCCCTTGTGGGAACTGAAAAAATGGTCTTCACAACATCAAAATAACAGCTTTTTTTAATTATATTTTGGGGACATTTGGCCCCCGCAATATAATATATACATGACCAACACACACACACACACTCCAAGGTCTGTGCGATCGCATTACCTCATACAGCATGAATTCCAGAGGGCCAGCAACTTGATACGTGTGCAATTGTTATTTTAAATCGTGCTCTGGGAACGAGACCCTCTGAGTGTGTGCAGTCAGTCATCTGGGTGGGGGCTGGGAGTGTGTGTGTGTGTGTGTGTGTGGGGGGGGGTCACTGCTGCATGGGGAAGGGGCTGCAATGTCACAACGGGTGAAGGTGCAGGGCCAGGCATGGGCCGTTTTCGAGGTAGCAAATATATATTTTTAAATTTTATTTCTTGCTCTTTAAATAAAACTGAAAGAGAAGCTTCCCTGTTAAACAGCCTGTGATCAGACCCCCTTGTGCTCTACATTACGTCAGGCTAAGATGCCCTGGGCTTTGCAAACTCCATTTTTAAATGGGCCACTACTGCCTTCTTTAAACAGGTAGGTTGGCATTTCAATTTGATAACATTTCCATGTTCCTTTAAGCTACTTTATTTTTCTCACATTAATCAGCGTGCTCTTTACAGGAGACTTAAGGCCCATTCGCGTGAGGCTGTGCCCCCCCCCCCTCCAAACAAGGAAGACCTGGGTGAGGATTCCCCTAACAAGGGTGGCCTGTGTGCTGCGTGAGATGTGGAAAACGTGAGGCTGTCAGCTGCAGCCCGGGGCAGCTGCAGGTGAGCATTTAATAAAGGAGCAACTCTTAATTTCTGAACAGAGAGGGAACAAGGCTGGCTGCTTTGGCAGAATGGATGGCAACTTTTTATATAAATCAGATTAACAGCACGGCATTAGCAGGACAGCATGGCGGCTCAGTAGGTAGCACTGCAACCTCACACCTCCCGGATTCTCCCTGTGTTTCATCTTACAGTACAAAGACATCTAAACTAGCTCATAGTGTGTGCATCTGAGCGTGTGTCCTGCAATGGACTGGCACCCCTCTCAGGGCGTCCCCTGCCTTGTGTCCTGTGCTACTGCAGAGGCTTACAGCGTCCCAAATAAGGGGTTATGGCGGACGGATGTATGCAGTATCGTATTCACACAAAACAAAAGTCTTAGTTTCCACATTCCAGCATGTGGCATTTTGTTCAAGCAGAAAAAGATGAAGGGGAGTCAGATTTTAGAATGCTTCAGGAGCCGTCTAAGGTACTCTTAACTGGTGTCTCTGCACGCGTCTGAAGAGACCCGCTTGGATCTCCCCTTGTTCCCTGAGCTTCCCCTACTTAAGCTGAGCATCGCTGATCCCTAACAGTTAGACAAGTTCTCATGTTCCCAGTGGGCTGTTCAAGGCCTTAGTCTGGCTGCTAGAGCACATTCTGCCATATGCTTCCAGCCATGGTCATGTGTCGTTACGTTCTCACACGCATGTGTGTTATATTGTTTACAATGGCGCTGTTTATTATTATTTGCATCTATGAACTGCGATGTTCTATCTACATATGACAGTAAACCTCAGAGACTTTGAAATCTCTTGTCTAGCGCTTATAGTTTTCAGACATTTTTCATGCAATTCAACATGCAATTCTTTTTCTTAAGCTCTATATGTGTATGTACAATACCAGTCAATAGTTTGGACACAACAAGCCGCCTACAAAGGAGAGTGTTACAGTGCTGTATCACATGACCTGGCCACCTGAAATACAGTAGAAATGATTTTGGAGCTTGGCCAGAGAGTGAAGGAAAAGCGGCCAATGAGAGCTCAGCATATATGTAGGACCTCCTTCAGGACAACTGGAGAAGCATCCCAGGAGGCCTCCTCATCAAACTGGCATAGAGGAGACAGTAGGGTCTGCAAGTCCCTTGAGCAATTGGGGTTAGGGGCCTTGCTCAGTGCCCAATGGTGTGATCACTTTGCCAACCCAGGGATTTGAACCGGTAACCTCCGGAGTCCCAACCCACAGAACTGCTCCCCGCTAACAAATATATATATTTTTGTCATACCTTTTTGGTTAGTGCACAATTCAATATACGTTATTTTATTTTTAATTGATATCTTTATAATTATTCAAAAATGTAGAGAATAGTACAGTTAACCTTTCAATTGCTGGGTGTGTTCAAACTTTTGACTGGTACTGTATGAATATCATACCTGCAGAACCAGGACACGGGTAGAAACAGAGACGTCTCCCTGACTTCGGGGCCTCCGGAGGCAGATGGGGGACCAGCTCACACGTGCACGTATGTTGTGCGCTCACGAGTGTCTGTAACATGAGGTTTCTTTGCTCACTGGGTACGAGACAGTAGGTAGGCGGGATGGTTAAAATTCTTTAAAAAGACTAATCGGCTGTTTGGAAAATATAAGCCATGTTTCAGATGCAGAAAATGGCACCGCAAAGCATTCAGATGCAGCACGAAGGAGATTACACTTTGATTAACAGTGTTTTTTTTAAACGCTCCCCTTGACAAAAGAAAAAAAGCACCTTTTCATAGTTTCTTTGACTACACATTTTTCTGGAACATTCTCTAAACGTTCCTCGAGATGTGGTCACAGCCCTTAGGCTTGCATTGTTAACACAAGATGAATGCATTTTACCAATTAGCCCTGAATCAGCAGTCATTTCCTTGTCTATTTATTCTCTGGACTTGGGGTAGTTTTACTACTAAGGCATAACCTCTTACTAAAATCATGTAATTTAAAATTTAGGTTTATATGAAGCTGTACATGTAGCCAAAGGTTGGGAAAAGTTATTACATTCTATACAAGAACAATCTCTAGTTAGTAAAATGTTGATGATACTACATTGTCTGTTTTATCGAGCCAATTCAGTTGAAGTACTTTTGTCAAGGGAAACTTGCAGCACTTTATATTTCTGGGCAGATTACTAAACAAAAAACCTTTTCAACCAAAGTACCATATGTCTGTAGTGACAGTAGCTTCTCCTGTGACCCCTTTGCTCACGGGAGACAGGAGCAGAGTATCTCAGCAGCTGCGGCTGAGAATCTACCCTGGAGACATGAAGGCTCCTGGTTCGAGTCTCAGGGGGGGCCTCTGCTGGACCCTTTGGGAAATGTGCATATGGATGTAGATTCACATGAGCAAAAAATGTTCAATAAAGCAGATTTCCTTGGTAACTCCTCGCTATGTTTCTTTAAAAAATAATTAATGCAAACATTTTCTACGGATGGTCCTGTTCTGCCTCTCTCAGGCAAATTCTGTTGACATTGTAACTGCAGGTAATACAAAGAATTAACTCTAAGTTAGAATTACATGATATGTGCTGGTCTGCAATTATTAATCATCTTTCTGATTTCAGAAATACAAAAACAAACATCGATCAACCCATACCTGCGATGAGCCCGCAGTCTCTCTGGAAGCACGGGACACAGGGATGGGATGCCAGTAAAAATATATAACTATTAAAATGAAATACATATTTTATTGTTGTTTTCATGCAGCTTTTAGCTACGACTAAAGGACAGAAAGAGAAAGTGACACAATGGCATGAAGTGGTACCGTTCGCACACGGTTCTGCACCGGGTCGCGTGCGGAGTGCTCCGTGTGCGTGTGCCTGCGGGCGCGTGTGCGAGTGCATGTCCGTGTGCGTGTGCGTAAATTCCCTTCTTTCTGGGATCTGCTGGAGCGCCCTATTCGGAAGGAGATTGTCTTGTCGGAGCAGATCTGGGGAAGATCGGAATTCCGTGAGCACTTATGAATGGAGTCTCGCAGGACGGCTCCCGACACGTTAGCTTCGCGAACACAGACAGACACGCAAACATGCATACATACACACGCTCTGTGTGTGCGTGTTTGTCATGTCTGCCGGGATAAAACGTATTACATGTCATAATGAAATCAATACAGATAAATGCGTGTATTATAATGTATTTTGTGTACTTGTGGCGTAAATATGGTGACGGGGTGGAGAGGGTGTAATTTCCTTTACGCTGTGCCTGTCTCTGTGAAATCAATCATCTTGAGAAGACAAGGCTTGAAAAATAGAGAACGGATAGACAGACATATAAACGAGTAACTTAAAACATTCTAAAATTAATTTTGGACAATTTACCTAGTTTTGCACTGGAAGAAGAATACAAAATGAGGATAGGGGGGTATTCTGGCAATTACAGACAATCTGTGAAGGGGCGAGCAGGAAAAAACAGAAGCCGCTGTACACTGATCCATCAGGTGGGAGGGGGGGCATCACCTAGGAAGGTGTGTGCTCACCGTGTGTAGGAAAGGGGTGTGAACACGGGTCTCGCTGTGTCTGCATGTGAAATCTCTAAGGGCACTTCTGCTGGACTTATGTATAACAGAGGCTAAGTGAGTTTAGGGTCCAGGTCCAGCCATTCACTGGATGCAGTCCCCAACCTGTGGGTAGCGAGTGAGGCAGAGGACCGGTGGAAACAGCAAACGGGACAGAATGAAACACTGAGCAGGCAGCACTGGAGTCAGCTGGGAGACGCTGTACCGTGTTAACGGTGTTTCAGTCAGACCACCTACAGCACTGTCTATCCATATGTAACAGCTCTTGTCGCACAGCACAGTTTGGCTAATTGTTAACGTTGTCGAGTTTTTGCATGTCACTCTGATTTTGATGCCACTAGAGCATGGAATACTGCATGTAAGATAATTTTGAGGATTCTTTAGACAAAATTCACAAATCTCTGCTGGCCCTCAAGCTGTGAAACCAGGGTGGCCAACTTTGGTCAGCTGGCTGGAATGAGAGTTTTAATTCAAGACAAGGCTGCACACACATGCACACGCATTTACATGCATTTGACAGTTTTATTACCTTGTAAATTGTCTGTAGGGTTTGAAAACTACCCCAAAGCTTTTGATGTAGCTAATTTTAGGTTTATAATGGAATAATATAGATTTGCCATAAGATTTCTTGAATGAGTGTGAGAGCCTGAAAGCGTGAGTGTCACGCCACATGCGTGAGAGATGGCAGCCCTGTGAAACTGTTGTTAAAGTGGTAATGATTAAAGGCAGTGCTGTAGACCAGTGTGTGGGACTGTGGCCCTACACCTCCATAGCTGTGGGTTTGAGTCCCAGATTTGAGTTTGAATGTACTGCATGTGACCGTCAGGTCCAGATCCAGTCTCATCCTGTTAGTGGGGAGGTGAGTTGGTGCGTTCCGTGTGTGAGTGCATGTGTGCCCTGTGATGGGATGGCATGCTGTGCAGGGTGTGTGCTGCCATTCCTGGGACAGGCTCCAGTGTTCATAGAATCTCATTATGAATGGTGCACTGCATTGCTTCCTAGGCTTTGTTTAATTGCTGCCTTAATTTAAAGTGACACCTATAACCTGTAGTCATAAAGCACTTATACAATCCCTGAAACACGACCGAAAGTGTATGCAGGAGATCCCAGCAAAACATGAATGAGTTTCAGCACCAGCAAGCAGCCCAGGTTTTCAACCTTATCACAATCAGAGGGGTCCTGAAGGAAGGAGAAGGTTCTAGAACACACAACAAGCTGGCATGTCATCTATATAGGTGCTGTGCCATCTGCTGTGGGCGTGGTTTGCCGTGTCTTCCCTTCAACTTCCCTTGTTTTTTTTTCTAATTTTGTTCCTCTGTGGTACTGAGCAGAGTGCATGTGAAGTCGGCCACCATGATCCACACTCACATTCACAAGAGTCAAGGAACCCTGAGCCATAACAGCTGGGATGAAAGTGCAGTGAAAGGGCTAACCTCTCCTGCCCAGACATGTCAAACCCCAGTTTCAGGAGGTGGTCTTCCAGTGCACTCATGGGCTTCTTCAAGATGTTTTTGTCATTGATGCCCCCCACCCCCCCCTCCCCTCTCACCACGGAGTGAAAAGTCTGGAAGTGGGTTTCACAAATACAGCAGGGCACCGTACAAGGTCCCTGTTGTCCACTAGGAGTGAGTGTGGAGTGCCGATTTCCATGAACACTTGGACTGCATGGAGACATCAACAGCTCCCTTCACCCCACCCACATCGTGCCCCCCCCCAAGAGGCTGCTACCCTGATGCTCATTAAAAAAAAAAATCAAAAGATAAATAAGTATCTCACGACGTTTCCGACGCTTACAGAGAACAGAGATATGTTTCTCTCGCCCCAAGCTGTTATAGCGCGAGGCTCTGCATAATTTTGTTCAACAGATTCAACAACGATATGAGTGCTGGTAAAAGAAGATATGTTTCAGCTCACCGCCCTCCCCATCTCTAGACCCCTGGGTTTGAATGACTCAATAGTCTTATAAAGACTTGAAATTCTCCCACTGAATTGAGTAAGTTTACAGACTGCAACGCATATTTAAATCTCCGCCCTCAAATGGCTGTGATTCACTGTTGATTGGTTCCTTAATAAGTCAATCACATGGCATGTAAGTCTATCACAATGTTGTCAAAGCACTTCACGGAAAACCCTGACCAGAACAACTGACTCTATGTTGTAAAATAAGAAATTATTTGGTTTGTTAGGGTTTGATGAGCCACAGAAATTAAGAGCTTTTAGAAAGAAAAAGAAGAAATGCCTAGAATTGTTAAAGAACAAACATTGAACACTTAACTGAGATAAGTGCAGAGGAGGATGTCAAACCTAAAATAGAAATTGAGAAGAGGCTGGCTGATAAATGGAGTGAAGAACTGTTAAACCATTTGGCAACTAAAGTGCTTATGATCTCATTACTAAGGTATAGTAGCTTAATATTTCTAATTGACAATGGTGAATGAGATTAACTCATGGTAACAATTCCATGGCTGTTTTTAGACATATTTTTAAGTTTGGACCATTGTAATTGACACCTACACTAATGTGGCACTTTCCCTTTTTTAAATAGGCAGTATAAGTTTTGTTTAAAACGTATCCTCAAATTTTACCTTTCAATGTTTTTTAGTAACAAAAATGGATCCTTGTGAGAAAAGATGTTGATGGTAGTTAGTACAAAATCTACTTAAATGCTGTGGAGCATGTCAGAATGGTAATAAAATAAAAAAGCAATAAAAAAGGCGAATAGGATGTTAGGTTACATCTCTAGGTGTGTGGACTTTAAGTCAAGGGAGGTGATGCTACGATTATATAACTCCTTGGTAAGACCCCACCTAGAATATTGTGTGCAGGTTTG
>JAODKC010000044.1:35378631-35392893 GCA_026777985.1 Mormyrops attenuatus | reverse complement strand
TATTAATTAGGTTCTCCCCAAACGAGCTTGATGGGCCGAATGGCCTCCTCTCGTTTGTAAATTTCTTATGTTCTTATGTAAGTCAACGGGTGATGGTTCTTGGTAAGTTTGTATAAAAAAATGGAATTGAAGTAATTTTTGTGTGGTAATCGTCAGCAGTTTAGCAAAAGTCTACTGAACCAGGTAGACCGAGTTAGCAGAGAAATTGAACTAAATTCCTAATAGGTCTAATAGTCTTATACTTGTGTAGTATAATTAATGTGGCCTTTCAAAAGAAAACGAAAGCCTTATTTAGCTGGGTTGTGAGGTGGAAGATTGCCACCCAGGGGTGGTAATGAAGTGCTCTTCTAAAATAGGAGACAGACCCAAGTGGCTTTCCCAGATTCCTCTTGGCATTAAAGTGGATCTACTAACTTCAGGATAAAGTTTGAAAGATTTGCATTAGCATTTGCCGGTTCTGAAACATTTAGCCTCCATTTTCTCTGGGTTTGATTGGAAAAATGGAGTTCAATGTCATCACTTTCTTATTACAATTTAAACATGACGTGACTTGTCCATTTGAGAACATATGACAAATTTTAGTGATGCTGGAGCTGAACATTATCAATTTAATAATGGAAATTGTTCCTGTTTCATCGTATTAGCAATGGAAAGCCATGTAGACAGGAGGCAGCAGGACCCAAATCTGAACCCTGAGGCACACAGTATGTTCCTCTCTGGACAGAGTTTGGATCATTAATGTCCATAAATACGTTTGACTAAAATCAGGACCAAATGTCTAATCGCACCAACAAAAGTGTTTTGGTAACAAGCAAATTTAAATAATTGAGGACTGATTTCTAGCTGAGAGCCGGTACTTTTTATCAGTAGTTTGCATAATCGCAAATATATTTGTTAAGACCTAGAGGGAGTGATCTATTTTAGAAGGTGAAATAATTTCTAGTATTTCCTCTATTGATTATGTTATGTACTTTATGAAGATAATCCACAGAATTTGATTAAGTCAAAGTCTGTAAAACTTAATAGGCATCCCTCTGAAGTTTGCTAGGTGAACACATGATTACACGTGTAGTATCAAAACATGTAAAAACATGAATATGTTGCTGTTTATGGCTGGGCGCTTTATGACTAACACATGGAGTCGATTTCTGAATTCAGAAATAATGTGTTGTATGATTTTGGTGGTGGGTGGCCTATTTACATTCAGAGCAAACATAATGAATCCAGCATGGATTGGATTGCTGTATTTACAATGGAGGGCGAGTTTAATTATCTGCACGGACATGTACGTCTCCACAATCAGGCTCTAATAGAATGACTGGATCGGTGGGAAATACAGCAAAATCAGTAAGAAAAGCAAGTTAGGGTCCAAGGGTCAATGTGTGTTTATGAGAATGAGTTCTGTGGTTTTTGAAACCTCTGATTAAGTTCCAGCCCATGTAGCGGACCCTAAGGCACGTGATTGCCAGGCTTAAAATCCCGGACTAAAAACTTGTGTCATTAATTAGATTTTCTGTGCTAAGTTGGAACCAGAAATGTATTTATGTGGGAAAAGAAGCTGCCATAACCAAAAATATATGTTTCTGCTGAAGCTGTGCAGGTTTGCAATCGCCTTGTGACACCTTATGCCTTCCAGTCTCTAAGCTCCTCGTAAAGTAAACCAATTTCATATACGATGGAGGTGACACATGGTCTGGCTGTGGGATCAAGGACACAGATTCAGACCTGGCTAAATTGTACACTTCAGACATACCCGTTTTTCACCCACAGTGCAGACCAGACTCTTTCAGGGAAATATCAGACGTGCTTGCCGACAGAACTGGGTCTCAGTTGAACTTTTCAGATTACATAAAGGAAAAAAACAACACATTTTTAATTAAATCTGTAAGATATTGGATATAGACTCCTGGACCCCTGCAACCTTGTACTGAATGGGTGTACAGGCTCCTTATTTAATATTTTACCCAAATACAAACCTTGTTCAATCCGTTTTGGTTTGTTTTCAGAATGAGATCACATATCTTAGATAGACAGGCCAAACCTCCTAGGAAATAAACTGTACCATTAGGGCCTAAGAGTGCAGGCAGTAAGAGTTAAGTCATATTGTATGTAAACTAGATCAAGGGCACCCCTCACTATGGAGTTTATTCTGTTCCGTATCCTGTCCGACCACCTATGGGATATTTGTATGCATTGTGGCAGCCCTGGGGAGGATTTGGATGTAAAACGCGAAGCAGAAGATTCAAAATCAGATACAAAATTGATAAACCAAAAATATTAGCATGTAGTATCTGGCCAGGAGACCTCCATCCTCCTTAATATTTCAATTAAATCCACATCTCAGCACGTTATCATGTCTGTGCAATGGTTTTCTAAAAACAATACTTGTACACGATATATGACGCGGCTGAATTTAATATTCAGTTACAGTGTTACTTAACTGCTAACACTTAAAGCCAATTTTGACCTGCAATGGCCCATTGCAATAAATCTATCATATGCTGCAAAGGGTCTTTTAAATAAATGCAAAACTTTAGCTGTTGAATTATTCCGAAGTGATTGTTTAAAGTGTGCTGAGCTTAAAGTCCAAGGAATTTCTTTAGACGCCAAAGTGAAACAAACATCTGTTTTTTCCATCATTATGCAAGGAAGATTAAGGTGATGTAAGCAAGCGCTTTGGCGCCTGTTCAGCGATGCCTCTCCCTCTGTAATTTATTCCTCACGAAGTCGCTCTTTGCCTGATCTAGGGAACCGGCAGGCAGCCAAGAGTTCTTCTGTAATTGCTTGTGGGTAATCTGGTCACCTTCAAAAATATCTGTAAGGGCAAACCACTATTAGCTTTTAATGTAAAGCCATCAAATACTTATTGTGAACATGCTTTTGTAACTCAGTGGAGGTTGAGTACCACGTGAAAATTAATATTTTAGTTTTGCTCTGTAAAGAGAGAGTGTTACCACTCCACAAAAAAATTGCATCTGAACTGAACTAAACAGACATTCCAAAAATGATTTTCGGCAGTGGTTGATACTTATTGTTCTTTAAAAATGCTATATAGGCAGTCCCCAGGTAACAAACTAGATCCGCTCTCTAAGTCTGTCTTTAGTCGAATTTGTAGGTAAGTTGGAGAAATAATAACACAGTAATAATAATAATAATAATAATAATAATAATAATAATAATAAACATTAATACATACAGCACTGTACCGTACACAATGTTATTACAAGTGTCACAGAGTAGATTGTGCTTTCATTATTAGAAACCAATCTATTTGACCCAAATTTCAAATGTAATAGGCTTTATGGTAGTCTGTTAGTAAGTATGAGTTGTCTGTAAGTTAACCAAGGAATTCTCTGGGTTGATTTTCTCTGTCCTACGTAGGCAACAAAAAATATGGTCCTTTTGGAAACCATTTTGAGAATGTCAGCTATGGCTCCCATATAATATTTAATATAATTTTGTTGGTTAATAGTAATTCCCAACCGCAGGTTTGCAGAATGATCTTCCTTCTAGCGGATCAAACAGAAACCCGATGCATACATTTCACATACCACGCTGCAAGTCTGAGAATTGTTTGCCAAAATTCTTGGTTTTCCAATAATAAATTTAAGCTAAATTAATCTAGAAAGGAATATATCACCATTTTCTGTAAACTCTAGACACTGCAGTGTGTGAAAATCCCAGGGGGGGCGGCTGTTTCTGCGATGCTGGGATAACCACGTCTGACACCAACACTCACACCATGTTTAACAAAAGTTAGATCACACATCTTAGCCATTGTAATGCTTAGCTGCACAGTAACTGATCCTCTTGACCCTGTCTACATGAAGTATATTATATAGTATATACTATACACATAATATGGTTTTTGCCAAATTTGGACTGAAGATGAAGCATTAGGTCAGGATCCAAGCCTTTATCTACTTCGTTCAAGAGTTTTCATCTTTATTCTGTCCTTTACATTTTACTTGTTTATGTGACTTTTTCATCCACTCAAATAGTTTGAGAATCCACATAGTTACTTCAGAGGGAGTTGACGCAGGGTGTGAGCCAGATGTTAGGGTTGGACCAAGAGAGAAAAAAAGGAGGGGGGGGGGGGGCAGACAGTCAAATGGTGGAGGATGCCTGTTTGTAGTTGTAGCATCTCACCACTTATGTGCAAACATACAAAAAGGATGATCTTACGGACGAAAAACATGCTGATTAGACAAAATGACTTCTTCATGGGAAAAGAAAAAAGAAAATATAAAGAATGATCATAGATTACAATTTGGAACAGTGATTCGTTTATTACAAGCTACTAAAAATGATGCATAACTGATACATATTTTTTTAGATACTGATGTCATTGGATTCACTATATTTATGGCATCACAACATGCTAAACTTGCTCTATAGCCAGTGTTTTTAAACAGTGTTTTGTGGCCCATTTAAGGACTTGCCACAGCAAGCGAAAACTGTTGTAATTCTAGTCATTCTTTTCTGATCCTCTTACATCCCAGCTAACATAAGCAAACACGAGTTGTATTGGCAATCTACACAATTCCGCATCGAAGTTAGACAGACTGTAAACAGAAACAGTCGATGGTGACATCAGTGCTCAGACCTCCTAGCACTTTATTCCTAAACAAAGGGCTGTTTGGCCTTCCAGCTGTGCCCGCTAGCATATCAATCGCCATGGAGCGATCATGGAGCTGTGTCCTTTAAAAGGCTATCAGAAATACAGCAGACACCCAGATTTTTACTTTTTCACCAAAGCCATGTAAAGAATTTTGATTTTCCTCTTTGACCACCCGAATGATTATCTTTCCCACAGAGAAGAAACATTTATTGACTTTCAACCAGTTAAGCTTCCTGTCTGTTCTATGAATGTTTTTGAAAATAAACGCCATCCAGGTTAGATTGTGCCAGGTCAGTTCTGAATGCAAGAACACCATTCAGCCACTTTCAAGCCTGAATTTTTCACAGTGATTCTCTTACATGATGACCACATACATTCCACACAACTTCAACAAAGCATTAAAATGTGACATCGGTTTATGACATCACAAAGGGTGTCCACAGCTTCTCCAAAGGCTGGTGTAGATTTATAGACTTATAAGTCAATATCAACAGACATCAGCATCACAGTGTTTTAATTTACACATGTGCCATGTTTGCACAATGGACTGTAGGATCAGTAAAGTGTAACATTCTCTTGTTACTATGTTCTGGGTTCGCTCATGCGTGCAAGGGCGTAAATAAAACTCCTTTCAGCAGAAATCTCTCTTGAAGACTATACTCTCATTTATTAAAAGAACATAAAAGATCTACTCCAGGCCTAACACTACACACAAACTGCTGCATACATACGCACCCGATCGCTCCAACTCTCCTCTCTCTCAGCTGTGGTGCTCTTCCCACTCTCTGCCACATCACTATGACCTTCTACTAGTGATATAAAAAGTATAGATTAAGATGTCAAATGATCAAAGTCATCACGACAAATTTTTATCACTGGAATGTGCAAAGAAATAAGTCTCTGGCTGCTGCAAAGTAAATATGGAACTATATATTTATGCAATAATGGAAGTAATATGAACGCTATGAAAAAATTGCCCTCATTTCTGTCAGTGTTTTTTGTGGATAGGTATCGGTGGTTTCAACCTCTGTAATAATGGGTTTTTCAAAAAGATTTATATTTCGATTTTATTGGTTGTAAGTGATGTCACCTGTGTTTTTTCTGACCGTTATGATGTCTTTTTTCTTTGCTTCCCGGATGCTGACATCAAAAGCTATAGACTTTGTTGAATACTATTTACTTTATATTTTAGGCAGTGGTGGCAGGGACCCCAAGCTGATCACATTCCCCTTGATGTCTTTGAAATCCTGTTTCACTTTATTAGTCACATATGTCCAGGAGAGTGCAGCCTTGGTTGGGTACTTTAGAATTATCTGCGACTGGGCCATTATAATTATATCATAATGAAACCACCAGAGGTAAGTTTTATTATGATTCTCAGCCATGTTACCAAGCATCTTGCCCTGACATGTGTCTTCAGTGGTATAGCTTTCACCAGATACTTCAGAGTAGCTAAGCGCTTAAATATTTGTTTCCTGCTGTGGAGCGAACTGGTTGTTGTCAACGATTAAAGATCTGGTACTGTGACAATGTTGGACTTTCTTCATCTTTCATTTTGTTAACCCCTGAGGCTTAGCTCCACCAACATCTGCCTTACTGTCTTCAAAAGACGGATCAGTATGTTTGCTTTGATGGTGTTAATTTTGTTTGTGCATTTCGTGGGACAACATTCCTGGTATTCACTTATTGTATTGCCCTTTGAAGAAGGTTAGCATTCCAGCACACTCTATGTAGATCATAGCCTATTTACATTACACACAATCAGCTTTTATGTAAATATGTAAATGACAGACATGTAGCCTATCACATGTTGTCCCTTATGGTTCTGCAAATATACAGATGATATGTCACTTAAGATCCTGGCCAGTTCATATTCTTGCTCAATATCACAAAGATAATAATAATAACAACATTGTTTTCCTTTTAAATATTACTTGACTGTTGCTATAAATCCCACATCCATTAAATGCAGAACATATGCACATTTACGATTGTTTACAATAATGACACATCATTGAAAAATTAATAATAATATAATTATTAAATAATAATAAATTATTAAAATAATTAATAATTTGTATAAACAAGATACATAAAATTGACATTCTCGTTCTAAAATCTGGAAGTAAAAGTTTCACTGTGACTGAAATTAGGTGAGAAGTCTACAAAGTCATAAGAAACCAATGCAGACATTTGGGAAATCGTAATTTGTAAAGGCGACATATTCCATTCTATACAGGTGTTATCTGTTCTGCTTGCTATGGAAAGTGTTGCTCTTTATTCTCGTGTCTTCTCCTTCAAAAATGTCATTTTCGGATGTGTTTTGTTCCTCTGTTCCCCTTTTCCTACCATTTCTGCTCAGGTTTATACAGATTTGGTAGTGATATTGCATTGTCTTACTCAATGGTAAGAGCCTCCTTCGCTAAGTCACTCGCTCTGTCTGATAACTCAACAAAGCCACTGCATTTGCAGTGATACACTGGAACATGCCCTCTGCTGTGCCTCCAGGGTTGGGAGTAGGGTTCTTGCCCTGGAGTTTGCGTGTTCTCCTCTGAACTGCGTGAAGCGTGTTAGTGTGCACCTTGATTAGCATCCTGTCTAGGGTGTCCTCTGACATGTGTTTCACATTCAACAAACCCTGCGCTCAATACATAGTTATGGAAGATGGTCACATTAATATGGTCAACAACTTTGAGATGAATCTGCGACAATAGTGAGAGTTTAAAATAGACTGATGTCCATTGGATTCAAATTACCAGAGCGCATCAGTCAAATTACCTTGCAAAAATACCCTGTAAAATCCAAAAAATCAGAAGAAGTAGCTTGGTTTTATTCCATGGAGATCTCAGCTAGAGCTTCAGTACAATACGAATGCCAAGTAAATACAGCCAGCTCAGTTTAGCAAAAAAATTGGTGCTGAGTATGTAAGCAGTTTTTTTACGGTCATTTTATTCCAGAAGCGATTTTTTCATTGAAAATAAATTGAAATGTTCTGCAACATTGGTTTGTTGAATTCCACACTTCAGACCAGTATTCAATCCATTTCCCATAAGCACTTATCTAACAGCAGATCACAGAGAGCCTGAAGCTTCTGGGCATTAGGCATGGCACACCGGCCTGCGCTGATGATGGTCCATCAGAGGGCACACCCGTTACAGGCTACAGAAACACAGAGACTCAGCAGAATGCATGTTTTTTAACTGGTGTACTAAACAGGATGGAAACACATGCGGACAGAGCATGGAGTCAAGCCCCTGACCTGTGTAGTTTGAGGCCGTAGCACTACCCACTGATTCACCCCCCAGGGACAGTACTGACAATGGGTCTGAATGGGATTTTCCATTCAAAAAGCTCAAAGATGAGTATCCCAACAACTAAGGTACAATTTGTTTGTGACTGGAGGTCAGTCATCCTGTAGCTGCCCTACAAAAATGTATATGCTGAATCTCCAGAAAAAAGAATCTCAATGGAAAAAAGAAAATCATTTTAATTTTTAAAAATAAAATGTATTGTCAAGACATTCTTGTACATTACGTATTAAAGACATATTTTTCTAAGCATTATGGTATTATAAGCATAATTATTATTGGCTGTGGTACATCTCTGAATGGAATAGAACAAGTCAACCACACATATTTTGTAATAGTTTCAGTCCTTGTCCAATAAAAAGAAGAAAAAAGTTATAGAAAGAAACTTAAACAAGAGGTCAACTTTCTTCCGATCTGTTCTGATAAGTTGTTAGTGGATAAGAAACAGCCACCTACGAGTTCCACTTAAAGAGTTCCTATTTGTAAAAAGTTTGCTTATTAACACTTTGCTCAGATAAGTGAAAAAAAATGTGTCTGGGCTGACAGGGCATTCTGTTTGGCTCCCGACAAAGCCTCAGGATTTAGCTGTGCTGATTCTGTAGGAGTTTATCAGATTTCTAGCTGTCATTCATGGATGTCGCAGGGGGGTGGAGGGGGTCGGTCTTGCAAAGGAAATCCACCTTGCCGTTTAATGGTGTAAGAATGACTCTGAGAGAGGAGGGCTGGCTTCCAAAGAAAAGTGACATCAGTGCTCAGCTGTTCACTTGTGAGGATTTTATTCACTAGTGGTCTATTCTGGAACTGCAAACCTAGCTGTTTGTTTAAAAAAGCACATGCCATCTATAACATTCTATATATACAGTACCAGACAAAAGTTTGAATACGCCAAGCTGCATACAAAGGAAAATGATAGCGTGTCGCATCACATGACCAGGCCACCTAACCTAAAAGTTTTTGGAGGAGTTTGACCAGAGAGTGAAGGAAAAGCGGCCAATGAGTACTCAGCATATATGTGGGTCCTCCTTCAGGACAGCTGGAGAAGCATCCCAGGAGGCCTCCTCATCAAACTGACATAGACGGGACAATAGGGTCAGTAAGTCCCTCGAGCAACTGGGGTTAAGGGCCGTGCTCAGGGGCCCAATGGTGTGATCACTCTGCCAACCTGAGGATTTGAACTGGAAACCAACTCACAGAGCTGCCCCCCCTAAACAAATTAGCATTTTTTGTTTAATGCTTTTTTGGTCAGTGCATAATTCCATGTTCCATATATTATTTTATACTGTAATTTTGATGTCTTTATAATTATTCTAAAATGTAGAGAATACTGCAGATAAACTGTCTATGGGTAGGTGTGTCCAAACTTTTGACTGGCACTTTAAATACTATACATAGTTTTAAAGTTAAAGCTATGATCTATATTGTTAAAGCATTTTAAAAGACATCAGCCAAATTAGATATTAAATAATCAGACATTATCATGAGTATTTATGAGGTTTGCTGTAAATTTACCATACGTTTTGGTATCCATTTTCACCTAGACCCTGACTAGCATAAGCAGTTCAAAGACGGGTGGCTGTTTTATTTTTAAATAAAGAAATGCAACAGAAACTACAGGAGTAAAAACAGAAGGCAACTGCATCAACTGGTAGCAATATTCCAGTTAAGTGCATTAGGTCTCAAAGTCCCCTTTAAATTCCTTTATTCACAGACTGCCTGCATTAGGCCTGTATAGAATTACACCAGATTAAAGGCCCCTTTCTGCTCCTGTCGGCAGACATAGTTCTGAAATCATGCATAGTTCCCTCGTTTTGTAACATTTCACCCCTGAAAGGGAGAGAGCAATTTAGCAGACCAGCAAACAAAAGGAGATAGTTTACTTCTTGATCTATAATCGAGTTATTATTTATGGATTTTTTTCCAGGAATCCTCAGGTTCACATCCAAGGATTTTTATCAAACTGATCACAGGCTTTGATCCATTCATCTTATGTTACATGAGTGATTTTCTATGTCTCAGTGGCTTTTGAAACCATGTATCCAATCGCGACGATCTGCTCATGGTGACCTCTGACCCCTCAAGATGCTACATGGTGGAGGAGCAGAGGGGGGATTTCAGAGTAGGAGGGGCTTTCCCCTTCTTTTTAAAAAATGTTCTTTTTTCTTCTTGTCCTCAAAGACATTTGACTCGCTTTGCCATGTGAAATTTCCAACACGTGCAAGTGATTAGGCTTCACAGCGGGCTGCTGGTCGGGACACTCACCCTGTTGCAGGTACAGCACGCTTTCTGCTCAAGCTTCTGAATTCCCCATGCCCTGGTGTCTGAGTCCACACTTAAAACGTCATAAAATTATAAAATAAAGTCCAGAATTATACCTCGACCCACATCGACCAGCCGAATGATTTTTACCCTTCTTTCTCTGTGTGTTTGAGCACAGTCATGCAGACTATATTTTTATTATTACTGTTGTCTTTAATTTTATAATTTTCCTTTAACCAATTGAATTTTACATTATTTCGATTCTGCTGTACTTGCCTCGGGTCTGTGAGACGATATTATTATGAGGCAGTTATATAAGAACTGGATGTTTTGAGGAATTTCAAGCTCATGGGGGGAGTTGGGGGGAGGTCTGTTTTCCAGCCAAGGTTTCTCAATAGCACTGCCCCTAGCCGCCACACCCCCCAGCCCCCCCCCCACCCCACCCACTGTCCCCAGTGGCGAACACACAAAACAAGCCCCATTGTAGCAATTTAATTGTTCAGCGCCAGTTAATTAAATCAAGCAATTGAAATGGGGGGTGGGGTGGGGTGAACGTGCCATTGTGCACGATTCCTTGGCCACGTCTTGCTGCTGTAGCATTCAAGTTCCTGGGAGACACCATGGCTCTCCGCTCGCCGTAGCCGGCGCGGGACACCAGCGAGGGCTAAACAAAAGCTTTGAAAGGAAAAATACCGAGATTTGGCAGTATCCCCCTGTTGTTGTGTCAGGGATGAGCATGCTCTCCCTCTTCCTGCTGCAGATCACACATCCCGCGCCATCGCTGTTGATGTTGGCACTTGATGAGCCTTGTATTCCAGAAACTCCTGGCTGCTGTTTTCCTCCTCAAAGCTCCACCCCCCACCTTTCCTCCCCATTATTTTAACTGCAATTGTAAATCTCCCCCTCTGCTAATGAAATACATTCCCTTCTATCATCCATTCATCTACTGCTTGTCCTGTTCAGGGTCATGGGGGTCCAGAGCCTATAGGCAGAAGGCAAGCAATGACTAAGGAATGGGCACAAACCATCGCAGGGCATGCTCTCTCTCTCTCTCTCTCTCTCTCTCTCACACACACACACGCACAGGGGCAATTTGGTAACTCCATTGGCATGATCTTGGAGTGTGGGGGGGCGGGGGGAGGGAACCAGAGTACCTGGAGGAAACCCCATGGCGACACGGGGAGAACATGCAACTCCTCACATGTGGAGCCATGGTAGAGACATGAACTCAGGTCCTAGAGGTGTGAGGTGACAGTGCTTACCACTAACCACATATAAACATGTCAGAGATAATGACATTAGATGATATTTGCTGTTATAATGGTCTGTACAGATGATACAATTTACTTTACACACTGGGGACAGCGGTTTTAAAATGTGGCGGGGGGGCAATCTCTATGACTACATGAATGTAGCAAACAACTGACCATGTGCAAAAAAAAAACAAGTTTCCTTTAACTCTTTCTTCATATTTGGTTGAGGAATTTTAGCTGAGATATTCAGGGTGGCGTGTATCACCCTATGAAGGAGACACACAGACGGGTAATGCATGTCCTATCACATTCAGAATCCTTGACAATTTTAGGAGAAGAGTTATCGCTTATTCTTCAGATTTGGGCAGTCAAGCGGTAAACAAATAAAAGCGTGAATATAAAAAAATGTCAGCTAGCATGAAAACTGGGCTGCCTAAGGATTTGCGAGTGGGGTCTTAAAATGGCCCCCAGAGGGCCGAGATCTTTTCTGACCCAGCAGGGGCGTCAAAGACAAAGAAGAACTGGAGAGTCCTACAGTACCTTGCACACCGCACCCCCTCTGAAATTTACGTTTAAGCCTGAAGTTAAGGGTACATTTAGGGGACCATTGGTTATAGTTCATGGAACTTTCCGGACACAGATTGACTTCTGCTACCCCCCCCACACAAGTGGGGATACAAATTGCCACGTCTCACCAGCTGGATTTGTCCATCGCTGTGGGCTAAATGCTCTTTTTCCAAAGCAGTTGCTGGACTAAGCTTCTCCCGAGAGCGCCTAATAGCGCGGCAACCGGGATGCCCTGGCACTACCCCAGGTACAGCAGCTTTATGAGTGTGTGTCTGAGAGTGCTAGAGGAAGTGAAAACATTGACTGGCCCTTATCTGTCTGTTTGTAATTATTTCCCGTTATCACAGCCCAGGGTTCCATGTTTCTTTAAAAGGTTGCACGGGGAAATCTCGATATGTGTGACAGAAAGCACAGTTTAAAAAAACTCCCTACTCACTTTGTTACAGCTATTTTTGCAAAAGGAGGATCAAAAAATGCAGTGGTCCTTGGGTTTGTAACGAGGGGACGTATCTGCCTATAAACAGAAACAAATTCTCTCCTGTGGCGTGACTCGACTTGTTACTAAAGATTACAGCCATGATTGCTGCCAATTTGGACATCACACAGACAGACATCACTTTAGGTATTGATAAGCTAGGAGTCCATTTTATTGTTGACGCTGCTCTTTTCTTGGCAGGTTTTGGAAAAGCAGCCTTCAGGTGTGTGGGGTGGGAGTGGCCAGGAGGTAGCTGCACCTCGCCTGCTTGTTATTGTCGTTCTTGTTGATGCTGCTGCGGGCATCGATGTTGGCCGGCGACTTGCGATCAAGTAGTAAGAGATAAAACGCCACAGGGGAGGTTAACTGATGGAGATGGCAAATGAAACATTTACCCCGTCGGTGGAATAAGTTATCCCTTTCATTAAGCACACACCCAGACTTAATTAATTGTTGGCAACACCGTGGAGCATGGAGAGCAATTTATATGTGCTCTTTAGAGCGCGCTCTCCCCCACGCGCGTCCACCATTAACAACAATTTAGTTAATTAGCTAATGGTGATTTGTATACTGAGGGCTAATTCCTTAAGTGGCTGTCATGCTGGCGCCCAGTGGCGTTTCTCTAATTGATCCTGCCGCACGCCGGGCCTGGAGAGTGGGCCTTACGGGAACACACAACAGCCCCGATGCAGCACTTCAGCATGATAGAGTCCAACAGAAATGGGACACAAGGCCCTGGCATGAGCTGTGGTGTAAGGCCCTTCAGGTTTCTGTGTGATCTTTTCTGTAGAACTACTCATTTATTCAAACGATATGGGTAGCCTGTAAAGGGGTTTTCCGAGATCCAGTATAATCTGGGCTATTGATCATTTCACTGCTAGCTAATCTTCCCATGATGCCCTGCACTGACCCCCACATATGATCTGGAGTGTACCCCTCCTTACCTCCCGCACTTGCTATTGATTGGTTTACGATGGCCACATCTCAGGCCAGCTGAGTAATCACAGAGAAGGGATGGCTGACTCTTCCCATTATGGCTGATCTCATGATACTTTGACCAAACTTTTTTCCTAAAGAGTTTAAGTTTTTGCTGCAGAATGGTCCACAATAAATGGTCCACAATATCCACCAGCACCAATTTTAATTCACTGTCAGAGACTAAACAAATCTCCACATTTGAAACATTCAAAAATGTAGACCAGATAATCTTCATAAAGACTGAAAATTTGCATGACTATCCATCCATTTTCCAGAGCTGCTTGTTTCATTCAGGGTCGCTGGGGTCCGGAATCCATTCTGGAGGCTATGGGCACAGGGCAGTGAAAAACCCAGGGTGGGGCACTAACTCATCGCCAGGGACTCACACCTCTCACACAGTTTGGTAACTCAGATTCACCTCAGCATGTTTTCGGACTGTGAGGGGAAGTCGGAGCACGTGGAGGAAACCCCATGTCAACATGGGGAGGGCATGAAAACTCCACACACAGTGCTGACCATTGCACTGCTGTGCCACCCATTTGCAGAACCCAAAATAACCCATTTTTGATTTTAACAGAAGTGAATTCGGCATGATATTTGATGACAAAGAGTAACGTAGATTTCCTTTTTAAATATTTTTTAAATGCTGTAGGGGGCGCAAATATTGTCCTCAGGTCTTTTTGACCAGTGGCTATAAAATCAGTATATATACAAATGATTTGTGACAGCTATATCCTCCTGAGACCCGGGCCATTCATTTGTGTCCTCTGTAGTGGACATTTTGTTTTTGCATCTATCTTTTCA
>JAODKC010000044.1:35271659-35291942 GCA_026777985.1 Mormyrops attenuatus | reverse complement strand
AAATGCGACCAACCCGACTCAACCCCCCCCCCCAAGAAAGCACACGCATGTGTGTAAGCACGCACATGTGCAAGCCCCCTCGGCCCCACTCCACCCCCACCGGTGTCACATGCAACATTGATTGTCTGTTATATTGCATTTATTAAAGAGTGATAACTTGTAATAATTGGATGTTAAATTAAAGAACTCTTTCCCGGTTATTGCCGTCTCAATTATAATTGTCACCGGGTGGCAGTTATGATGATGTATGAGGGGTTGTGTTTTGCGTGGCGGACCGTGACCCCGGTGAGTAATGCTCCTTCAGCGGCCCTCGACACATCACTGTGCTCCTAACGGGTGCTGATTGGAATATTAAGTGGAACTCATGGCAGGGGTGCTGGGACTCGGGGGTGGTCTGCAGAAGGGGGGGGGGACAAGGGTGAGGAAGCAGGGATTTGAACAAGATGAGCAGAAGGAGGTGATAAATGTTCTGAAGTCCTCCACGGACTTGATCTCACCCCCACACACACCGGTGACCCCTGCTGATCCCTAACGACCATCTATTTTGTCCAAAGGCACTATTGAGACTTTACAGTTATTATCCATCGTCAGGCAAGAGGTAATCAAATGATTCCTCAAGTAAGAATATGTAAATATCGTTCTATAGAGCACAGCAACACAGCCCCTGTCTGATGCTCAAAATCAGCTGGCTTTTTGTGGCTGGCCCCTAAACAGTGCACTGCCTGCATCACAATTACACTGTAAAAGGCTTGCAGATGCAAACCTCCCTCTATACGACACCCAGGTTAACTCTGGCCTATTCTACACTATTATTTAATTTCTATTCACCTTTATATAATATGACGGTAGGATCACTGTTAGCATATAACTGAGCTGTAACCCAAAGGTTCCTAAAAAGAGGAATTTGTGCTGGTACCGCTCACTTGACCTGAATCTGCTCGCTAAATTATCCAGCTGTATAAATGGATTAAAAGCTAAACAACATAGCATAATGTGAAGGCACCTCTATGCATTAAATAAGGTTGTACCTGCAAAACCTATGTGTGCCCTTACCCTATAATGTGCAGCGTGGTTCTTCCAGGGGGTCCAGGGGAGAACATGCTAGGGCTTCAGGGGGGTAGCCTCTGCCCTGGTGGCAGCTTCACTGGCAAGCTGTATTTCCAGGGTGCGATTCCACCACTTAAGCGTCCTTCTTCATGCCTATGCGCGGCTCATAATTTTGCCGGCTTGAAAATTCAATTCTTCTCTACTCTTCCTCTACAGTTCATAAGCTCACGAAATTCATCTGCGATGTTTTTGCTAGTTTGGGATCAGATTTCATGTCAATAGGTTTTTTTGTATCTGATATCCTTCATATTTTTAAAATATTTTTATTTATCTACTTATTTTTCGTGTATATATATTTATGATTTAAGTATGAAGAATCCGACAGTCAGTGGTAGTACATTTTTAAAAGCATTTTCAATGGCTTCTCTGTTGCATCATCAGATCTCAACATTCTAGGCTCAGAATTTTAAGAAAAGCCTAGAAAGAAATAATAAATAAATAAATAAATAAATAAATAAGGTGGATTCCAGAATTTCAAACCCACTTTAACAATCACTCCACTTTTCAAGCCAGCTAAAGTTTGTCTTCAGACTTCCCCTTTCCACCGGGCTATTATTTATCACTTTTATTTATTGTTATGATTACTTTTTCTGGCAGACACTCTCTACTCTGAGCCAGGTTCTCAGAGTTAACTTTTGTTTTGACAGTTTGATTTTTTATTTTTTTTTTGCTGAACCTTTTCAGGAGTGCTGTGCAAGGTACTTTTTGGAAGGTACCGATATAGCAATATGCTAAGTTCCGCTCCTTAACCATCATGCCACCTTGTGGCAATTAAAGGTGTGAATTCTTTGTGCTTTTTACCATCTGTGGAAGATAAATAATAAATTAAGCTTGCAAGGTTGTCATTTACGGAAAAAATAAATGAATAAATGAATTAACCGTGTAGCATTTTGATGTAAAGTCTCAGAAGGATTCTTTGATATTCCGGAAAGGCCTGCTGTCAGAGACATAGGCCTGTGAGGCACTGTACAGGTGTCTGTGGTAAACAGGTAAACAGGAGAGGGAAACAGGAGGTAGCCCAGCAGGCCAAGCTCAGCGGGACGCAACCCAACAACCTAACGATCTAACAACCTGCCGAGCCACTGCCCAGTCACTGAGGGCAGCGCCAAGCTAAGGCTGATGCCACTGGGGAAATGAGGGGGCTGGTGGGGAGGGGGCTTTGACACCTGCTCCTGGTAAACAATTACAGGAGGCAGAGTGGGGGGGGGGGGTCCACATCTGTTCCTGCTGTGCCTTAACACCCATGGGTAACAATACAGATAGGTGCACATTTCATCTCAGGCAGATGCACTGCGGCAGCTCGGGATGACCAAAATCTGCCCCCCCTCCACACTGGCAAACAGCTGTCTCCACACACACACACACACACACACACACGCACTCACACACACACACACACACACACACACATGTTTATATTCATAACTTTGTGGGACTCTCCATTCATCTCTATAGGAAAAACCCTAATCCCAACAATGACAACCTTAACCCCTACCCAACCCCTAACCTTAACCATAACTAACCAAATAGAAAACAAAACTTTTGGCATTTTTAGTTTTTTGATTGCATTCAGATTTTTTAAAAAAGTGAGTTTCTCCTTGTAGGAACTGAAAAAATGGTCCACACATTGTCAAAATAACAAGTTTTTATCACATTGTGGGGGCATTTTGTCCCCACAACATAATATATATACATAACCCCCCCACCCCAGATACACACACTCGTGCACCAAACAAAACTTCCATTCTTCACTCTCCTAAGTCCTGCGATTATCAGGCCATCATGTATCTGTTAATTAGCAGGAAAAATTAGCCTGTTGAAAATGGTAATTTATGCATAGATTAGTCTAATGAGAATAGGTAGCAGCCAGTGTTTACCGCGGCTCGGCCTGCACTGCGGCCTGACAGAGGCGTTTGTCTGCACCTCCCCCGGGAGCGCGGCACAGGGACCCAGGGACGCCTCACACGCTATTTGTTATCGTTTTATGAATCTATTTATATCTGTGTTTGTTCATTCTTCAAAAGACACGACTCTTGGGGAATACAATGAAATGTCCTGGGCTGCACGCCATGTAGCAGTGTGCATGTGTGTGTTTGTGTCTGCATGTGCGTGAGTTTATGTGCCCGTATCCGTTCCGCATGAGCTCTGCCTTGTGTGTCATGTTTCCAGGTCAGTCCACTATCCGTGTGCGTGTACCAGTGAATTCATTAGATTGCTCTCATGCCTATATCACGCATGCATACTTGATTTGAGAGAAGGTGCCCCTCTGAGTCCATGCAAGGTCACCTACCATGTGTTTGGGCTGGCATGTGGACAGGGGCACCAGGTTTACCCATTGCTTGTATCTGTCAGCATCGCTGATGCTAATGTGTGTGTGTGTGTTTGTGCGTGTGTGCATGTGAGTGTGTGTGTGCGTGTGTGCATGCGTGCGTGTGTATGTGAGTGTGTGTGCATGTGCATGCATATGTGTATGCATGCCTAAGGAGCCACAGAGGTGTAAGGTGAGCAGGCCGCCATCGAGCCCACCACTGGACACGTTTCCGAGCCGCAGCAGTATCTGGCTCATTCCGCCTGTCTCTCGCCCCTGCCCATTTATGCCCTGCATCTCTGACAGTTCCCAGTGAGGTTCAGTGACGCCGCACCCAGTACCACAAGAAGGTCCACCACTCATCAGCATGTGGTGCCCATGGGGCACCCCAGTGCCTGATGGGTAAAACTCAAGAGATGTGTAGCCATCATATGTTTTTAATCACCGTCATTGGATCTGTGCCTTAAGTGTCCTTATCATGAGGTCTCCCAAAGGAGGTGGAAGAAGCCTGCACTCGCAGCCGCTCACTTGCATTTATATGTACATGCAGTCCCTATTTTACCCACAATGCAACACGGCCTGAATGTTAATTAGGATGGAAGGCCTGGTTTCTCGGTATCAGAGGCCATCTGAGAGCGCACTGCCTGTAAGCCCCCTGGAAGTACAAGCACACATGCTCCCTCCTGGGCATGCTCACTGGCCCACAGCCCACCAGGAGGCCCCCACTGGCCCATTCGGCTCTTTTCATTCATCAAAGGTAAGTAGACGGCCTCCCCACTTTGCCGTGTTTAGTGCCCTTTTTGTCTCTTTTTTGGAGGGTGTGGCACAGTGGTTTAGCATCTTTAGCTTCGGCAGGTTGTTGGTTCTGATCCAGTGGTCGGCAGAGTAATGTCACCTTGGGGCCTCAGTTGCTCCAGGAACTGCCTGACACTGATTTCTCAATTATACAATCATTTTGAATAAATAAATAAATGTGTAAAGTAAATGTTTTACTCTAGAAATTGTGCCCTTTCTCCCTTCTGGAGCATCTCCACATATCTTTGCCTGCTTTCCTTTGAGGTAATCACCACACTCTATGGGTCCCCCCCAACAGCAAGTCTTTCACATTTCCCAGAGTGCTTCTGTGCTTTTGACACAAGACAAGATGAAATGAGAAGTTTAACAACAGAAAAGAAATATATCTATATGGTAAGCTGTCCTAAAAACACGCATGTTTACTTTAGCAAAGTAAGACAGGCAGCTGCTCACCTTCTGAGCTCAGAAACAAGTTAAAAATACTTTAAAGGTGTCATTCACCATTTACTTTGCTGAACTCCGAAGTCGCACAGGACTCATGAGCAAAGCTGAGAAGCTCAGAGACAGGACGACTTGCCTGGGTTTATGAAGATGTTCACTTCTTATCCTCCTTTCTTGGTCTCCTCCTTTTGCACACGTATAACCCATGGATTCCAACACCTTCAGCATGTGACACACTGCCCATTTGGAGCACCTCCTCAATCTCCGATGTTTTTTGGGTTTGTCTCCACCTGCCTCAGCTGACTCCACAATTCAAAAAGCAGAAAGACTGAGGTGCAAAGCAATCAATTATCTCCCCATACACATGGCACGTGCAGGTTCTCTCATGGTGGCTCCAGCATGGCCAAGCCTGGTGCCGTACTAACGAAGGAGCCAACCACTCAATGAGCATCAGGTGTTAGCAGTGCAGTCTCACATGTCCAAGCCGGGATATTTGATTCCTGCCCCTGACTGTGTGTGAGATGTTTCCATGTTCTTCCACCCAGTCACAGGTGTCCACTGGGTACTGTAATCGAAAAACAGATTGCCCTCAGTGACTGTATGTGTGTGTTGTGTGATGCACCAGCATCCTGCCCAGGATGTCCCCTGTCCCCATGGTGTCCCCTGTCCCCAACCCTCGGTTCCAGGCCTGTAATGAGTAAGAAGCTACAGAAGATAAATGGACAGTCAGTCTCTCCTTAAAATTATACAGAGAAACCTGTAAAGTTCATTATCCTACAACTAGCTGCACCTTCAAGTCCTACGATTGAAATTATATTGCTTATACTTTATATCTAAAACAACTTCATTTAGACAGGTACAATGTGGTCAAAGACCGTCAAACTGTTCCGTATGTCACTGGGAAATCCTTCGGCATAACGGCTTCATCTTCTTTCCAATTTCCTCTCATTTTCGAAGTGGATCATCTCTGAATGGGTTCTCAGAAGAATATTTTGTGATTTTAACGCTGTCTTCCGGAGGAACCTGCCACTTTTACCGGCAACATGCTTGAGTTAAACAACCCTTGACAACAGCAATCTTTGCATAACAATAAAACATCTGGAGATCTTTCCACTTATCGGAGGGGAGTGACTGAAATACCTCCCACGCTGCTATGAGGGCCAAAAGGGAGTATCCATCTGAGAACAGCCGGATGCGGCCAAGCCAGACTGGGATCATGAGAGTGACGGGAAGCCCCTTTTCCAGACTGCGGAAAGTCATGCCATTGGAAGCTGCTGCTATGAAGAACAATGAAAGAAGAGGGAACATGGACCACATCAGGACCACAGCAGGACCACATCAGTGACAGAAACAAAAAACTATCCTTGTTTTTTTCAATCGGGAAAGCGGATTGGACTCTGAGTCCCCCCCCGGCCCTGCTGACGATCTGTTTCTTTCCTTTCTGTTTTCACGTTCAATAAAGCACCACCCGCACCACCCGCCCCACCCCCCGTGCCGCCCCCACCTCATCTCCAGGTGTGTGTATGAGATGATCGTCGGCGAGATTGGTATTCATAGCGGCCGCCTGTCTAGGAAATGGCGGGGGGGATGATAATAAAGTAAGAGCAGGAATATGCATGCGGGACGCGGCTGGGGGGTGAAGGCGCGCAGTGCACTGTATTATTCATGACGCTTTATTGGTTTATTCGCTTACCCTCCCCCCCCAGCTGCTCTTTGCCTCCGGTTGGTCAGCAGTCGTTAGCGGTTAATTACCCGCTCGTTTCCATCATGGGGCCACACCGGACAGGAGAGGATGGTGTCAATACATAGATTTCCGGGGTTTTTCCGTGCATTTCCCTGTTTCCAGGCAGGTGTGAGCATCGACTTTGCAGAGACCTCCTTTCCATAAGTTATCTGTAGAGGAGGCATTACCTGCTGGAGAGCATGAGGAGAACAGCTAAGTCAGAGGTTTAGTGGATGCAGGTTTGGTGTGTGCGTGCGTGCGTGTGTGTGGATTATGTCCCCAAATGTCCCGCACAATGTGATAAAAACCTGATATTTTGACATTGTGGGGCCATTTTTCAGGTTCCCGCAAAGATCTGTGAATGCAATCAAAAAACTGGAAATGCCAAAAGTCTCATATTTAGTTTGGTTACTTATGGATAAGGTTAGGGCTGGGTAGGGGTTAAGGTCGTCATGTTGGGATTAGGGTTTTGCCCACAGAAATCAATGGATGGTCCCCACAAAGATCCGAGGTGCGTGTGTGTATGTGTGTTCCTCCCCAGGTTTATTTGTCCCTGCTGTCATATACTTAGGTGACCTGATGTCTCGAAGTTGACCATCTCGCATATTCTGTGCTTTCTGTTCACTGGGCCCCTGTCATGGCAGAAGGACAGCTGTTAGAGACCTTAGATGTCTTTGCTGTAGAGAGCTTGCAGAGTGTGTGATGCGGCAGCCGTCCCGCTCTATTTGTGCTGCTCTCCACAGCTCCATGCCCTTGCAGTCATCTGACTCTCACCTCCGTCATGATTCCATTCACGCCATTAGTGCCCCAGGATTTTTAAATTGACTCTGGGGGGTCATTGCACTCACTCGCTGTCCCCCAAAAAGATCCCTATGCTCTACATGAGCTTGTGTAGCTAGTAACACTCCCCAGCAGCCTCCCCCCCCCCCCCCCCAGGAGGAGAGGGCAATGGTGTACACTTTTCACATCACAGCTGACACACATCTCAGTGGCAGCCCGGAATCTGCACAAATACAAGGCCAACGTGCAGAGGCCACTGGGGCTGGGTCGCAAACCGACAACAATGTGGCGTGAAGCCCCAGAGCCCCCCCTCAGCCACTGCTCCTGCCATTTTAGTCAAATACATTTACTGGATCAATAATTGTTATTCCATTACCCATACACACACACACGTTTGAATTCACATCTTTATGGGGACTCTCCATGCATTTCTATGGGCAAAACCCTAATCAATGGCAACCTTAACCCCTACCCAGCCCTAACCTTAATTATAAGGATCCAAACAAAATTTTTTGATTGCAGTCACAGATTTTTATAATATTGAGTTTCTCCTTGAGGTTTTTATCACATTGTGGGGATATTTAGAGAGCCCAGTTCCCCTGGAGTGTTACCCACAGTGCCTCCGTGCAAAGAAATATGTCTGTTCTCTTACCTTATCATCCTTGTTCCCATTATGGGTCCATGTTAGCCATATGCCTCTTCATTATGAAGCAACATTTAATTGCTGAAGTTAATTGTCCATGTTCGTGTTTAATTAATATATTGATAGCTTAAAAACAAAGGTGAGATCCAGACCTGCGGGCTGCGCCTATCGCTGACATATCTTACACATGCACTCTTATTCTTCCTAAGAATGTCACATGACTTAAATTGAATGGCATAAACAATTACTGGATCCCACCCCCTCCTTTGAAAGGGTTAAAATTTAACTGGCATCTATGAACATTTATAAACCAGTAGCAGCAGATTTGGAACATGGTTAATCTTGGTAACCTTCACTAGGTATAGACCATTAACACGCAAGATCATTTGTTTTTGCAGTGATAGATACAGCTCATGCATTCGCACGAGTGATAAATACAGATGGACACCGTGAAAACATCGATACACAAATACCACAGGCATAGTAAATAACAGATTTCTGAGCCGGACACGTGAGGATCGAGAGGAGCAGGTGGTGCAGAGAGGCGGCAAGATCTTCATCGTGTTGGGCTTCCATGGTGGGATTTTACAACCCTCACCATCAGGTTCTGGGGTGCGCCATGCTAAAATACGGCATGGATTAAGACCATTTGGGGACTAAGACTGGGTGAAGCTTTTATTTTTTACTTTTATTGTTTTGCTGAGTGTGTCCCAAGATTCCGGTGCTTTTTTGCCTGTCTGAAACGGTTCATCATGTCTCGAGAGGGATGCGTGTTGAACTTCTGTTACACTCGCCCCTGGGGCCGCGTGGTGGGAAGGGGGCAAGAGGCAGCAGTGCAGAACCCGGCTAAGACTGCTAATGAGGAGAGAAGACAGAAATCGGCTGCTTAGTCATATTACACTGATAGAGGCCCGGCAGGCCCTGAGAAGTACCGTGTTCCCAGCTGCAGGCCAGCCCCCACTGAGCACCCCTTAACCTGATGGCGAGGCTGCCCGTGGGGGGGGGGAGGGCAGCCAGCAGAGAAATCTGACAAGGCGACCGGAGCAGGGAACAGGGACTCAACAAAAACAAAAAGGAGGTGATAAAAATATAGTATTTCAGTGTCAGCACAAGGAAAGCATGGAAGAAAACAGTCAGGTCTTCGGAAGGGATACAAAATGGGGCACCAGTGTTTGGGTCAGAACGCCACTTACAGACAGGCAATAAGGCTGGTGTCAAGTGAATGGCTGTTCGTCATCAGAATTTGCCCCAACTGGGGGCATCTCCCAACATTCATGACCTTCATCATCTTCACTTACATTCTATGTGTCCATCATGAAGGAAGTTCTCTACAGCTGAGCTTCATTATTCATTAGCCAATGTACATGAGCAAAGTATGTGAACGTTGTTGCAGTTAAAATTGCGATGCTCTTTCCTGACAACGCTAATGCTTTTCTTCCAGAAAGACCCAGGTCCTGGAGGTTCTTCCCAGTCCTTAAGACCATGATGGACGATGGACTAGACTGAGGTTTTAGAGGAAAAACAGTCAGCTGACACACACAGCTACAGCTAACATCAGACATTAAGTCACCTGCTTTCACCCTGAACTGAGAAAATCCACAGAACAGAGCAGACCACCTACACACCAGCAAAATAACACGCCTGTCAGAACCAACTCAATCCCCTAGAGTTTAGCTATATTTTTAGTAACTTGTAAATCCTCTGGAAATGTGCCCATGATACCATGGTATGGTTTAACTAGCAACGATGAACTTCAAAAAGTCTCATGGTTAACCATGTTAATGCAGCATACATCTTGCAGGGCAGCTCAGCATTACAGTGTGGGGATTTAGCACCATGATGGATGGGTGACACCACATAAATGTGTGAGTATACTGGTAGAGAGACATGGGCAGGGAAGCCTAGGACATTGGGACATACTGTATTGGAGCGAGACACAAGCCTTATGGAGCGGATCCAAGGGAGAAGATCATACTGCAGGAGCAAATGGTGGGGCAGGTGGGCAGATGGAGCACACATAGTGTGGCATTTACCGCACTGGGACAGGTGAGCCTCCGATAGCGTGACGCTGGCCTGTTCGTGACAGCCAACACCGCAAAGGTCAGGCAGGGTCTCCGCACTGCAGTGTGGAGCCAAACATCAGCCCACATTGGTTAATTGAAAGTCCCTCTTGAATCTTAATTTGAACCCTTATGAATTATAAATCCTGCAAACTGGAATTTTCAGCATTGCACCAGTAATGCCTGTTTTTTTCTGTGTAAGCCTCCGACTGCATCAGCCATTTACGAAACAGAGACAATATACCTCAATATTTGATTAACCCAAACTTCCATGGCTTCCTAAAAGAAAAGAAATATGATTTTTTCGGTCATGTTGGTTGCACTAAAACATACGTTTAACCTAATCAACAAATCATACCTGAATTTTAGTAAAAAGAGACTTTATTTTTATATTTTTGATGAGTGCATTTCTAATACATTTCAGTTGTAGTTCATGGTTAGTGCTCAGGGAAATTTGAGTTTTTAAAACATTTATTACTAATTAACTGAGAACTTATCTCGTTATAGCCTTTCATGTATTAGTCATTGGTATTTGGGTTTGAAGCGTTGCTTTTGAGTTATTGATGATCTGCTAGACTGTAATCAATTAGTAATTGGAGTACAGCTTTTAAATAATACATTCATTAGCCACTCTGATGTGTTTAATGGTGGCTCCTTGCAGTGCGGATACGTCTGAAGTAGCTTAATGAGAGTTTTATGGGGCATTGCTGAAAGAATGGCATATTTAATTCTATTACATAGCAGTTTGCAGGGTCTGTTTACATATCCCAGGCTCTGTAGACCTTGTACTGGGAACTGCTCGCTTAAATTTCTACGGTGCGTCTGTGGAGCTTGCACAGCCTGTCCTTTCCGGGGTGTGTGCATGACGGTAAACTGTTATTTATTGTCTGCTAAACGGGGTAGATCACTGATAGCGGTGCACAAATTAAAATCTCTACGTAGCTTCAGAAAGACAGAAAACGAACACAGAATTTATGGCTCACCTGCTCACAAACATCACTTTACCCCCTCTGTGATTCGTGCCTTAGAATAGACTTGTTAAAAATAAAGTACAGTAAGAAAGGGTATGAAAAGGTATGAATGTATTTGCAAATCCGCTGGATCTGTGCGTTAAAATCAGGCTCTGTGTCACTAAAGCTCACTGGCTTTCTGATAGTCAGAAGCCGGCTTGTGACTTGTAGCGAAGCTCTGAGTTGATCCCAGTTCGATGGAGTTTGAAGCACCTTTGCATCTCTGTACTGCCACCGCCATACAGCCACAGAGGCACAGGAAGGCCAGGTCGACAGTAACTCCCACCTTGATGGAAAAATAATAGGTTAGAAAGGCCTCCTTTTGGGGGCGCCAGGCATAGGCTTTCAGAAGCATGCCCCCCGCCCAGCATAATGGTGGTAATGGCCCCCATCCAGGTCAACATGCCATGCCACCCACATGGGCAGGGGACCATTACTGCCCTCCAGCAGGCGAAAGGTTTAATTGGCACCCCCGGTGTCCATCCCCAAACCCACACAAACAGACCACTCTCCTGGGAAGGAGTATTAGAAAGCAACCGCAGAATAACATACCTATCGCTCAGCACTCCACGGTGGGCAGGTGGAGCTCCACCATAGGGACTCCTTGTTTGTGTGTGTGATTGTGTGTGCATGTGTCCGTATGTGTGTACTATATGTGAGCATGTGTGTCTTTCTGTGTGTGTGTCTTGCCTGATTGAGTATCACCACACAGCCTCTTTCACAGAGTAAGTGAATCAAAGATATTCTTCGCCCATCACTCCGTGTTTCCATCATTTATCTGAATTTAATCGAAATTCCGAAGTTTGGCCCACGGGCCGCACGTGCAGTGAATGCATAGCGGGCGTCGCCTCGGTAACGTCTCTGTCTGAGAGCCAAATGCCGCTCAGCACGTTACAACTTGTGCCAAAGACACAGAACTGAAGGGAGACATGCTGTAAGCTGTGATATGTGCAGTGCGTGCACACACCCACACACCACAGACACACACACGTTTGTATATATATCTTCAAGGGAACTCTCCATTCATTTCTATGGGAAAAGCCCTAATCCCAACAATGACAACCTTAACCCCTACCCAGCCCTAACCTTATTCATAAGTAACCAAACTAAATACAAGACTTTGGCATTTTTAGTTTTTTGATTGTAGTCACAAATGTTTTATAAAATTGAGGTTATCCTCGTGGGGACATTTGCTTTGTTCTGCACAGGGATGACCTCACTTGAATAAAAATCTGTGAAACGTTAGAGGTTTTTATTACATTGTGGGGAAATGAGGTCCCCGCAATGTGATAATCACAAACACACAGACGCAAATGCGCACACGCACACACACACACACACACGCGCACACACACACATACACACAGACACGTGCACACTCTCATCCTGGGTCTGGTCCTGCACTTCCCGCCATCTGTATTAACTGTTACCCTCAGTATTACTGTTGCGATTATTCACTCCCTCCCATTGATCCCCTGCTATTCCTTCTTGCGTGTGTGTTTTCCCCTTCATTTGAATTCCTTCCTCCCCCCAGCGTCTGCAAACTACACACCCACCCCCACCCGTATTTCAGCGGGAGCAGATCCCGTCAAGCTCATGTGACAGCTCTCTAATTACCCCGCAGACTCCGTCTCAGCCCGGGACGTGTTGCTCCCTCCTTCAGCTCACCATACTGAATTATGCATGGAGGTGGGGAGGCCACTAAAATGGGGGTGTGGGGGGAGACATCCAACCAATCAGGGAAGACTCCACCCCGATATGGGGAGAGAACCACAGACCGGATATAGCCAATGATTGATACGCAAGAACAACAACTCACAACAGTGGGCATCAAAGCCTGAAAGGCTGAATTGCAATGCATCCTGTAACCTTCTCTGCAATTTGCCCACTTGCTAATTACTCTTTACATTAATAATATGAATGATCGATAATATCATACAAGTAAATATTAAAAGCATAGCTGAATACATTTTAGCAGAATCCTCTTGTCTAGTGCATGTACTCATTTGTAGGCTATCAAGAGGTGACACATTTTTCCATATTTGAGGAATTGCAGACAGACTCCTAGTTGTTATACAGTCATGCTAATAGTGCATGTGTTTATTGTGATTAACTAAATACGAGCAGTTAGACAAATTGACTCCTGGTTACATCAGGTTAATGGATGGTCCGAGTTTACTGTTGCTCTTTTTTTCCTTGACAACAGGCCTATTTCCTATCGTACTTGAGCTTATTTTCCAAATTTTTGTTTGGAGAATGAGTGAGTTTCGTTTGGCAGAACTCCTCTGTCTGTGACGTCACCCAGGTATCAGTGAAACGGAACATATCCGCGGCGGGAGGATGGGGCTGGCAGTGTTCGGGGGAGGGCCAAGGCGTCAGGGGGTCTGGAATTAACTCGGCTTCCTGAGCCTGGGGCTGTAGTTATTTTCACAAGGGGGGGTCCCAGAGCAGGGAGAGTTTGGGGGGGTGGGGGAATGAGGGACAATTATTGCTGGTAAACGAGAGCATTCCCAGGGGTCTCTGCTGGCTGGACTCAGGTTGGGTTTCCAAATGATTCCTGTCGACCCACAGGAATGTTTTGTTCTAACAGAAATATCACCCCCCACACACCATCACTATCAACTACCATTATGATTGGACAATCAGAATAGCCTGTTATCTTGATCCAACCAATGGGATACTCTGAAAGCCAACAGGGTTTCACCTCCCAGGGTGCAGGGGTGTAGCAGAATTCTTTGCGGTTCGTATGAGTCACTTTCACTGAACTCATCAACGCTCCAATTCTTTGGGAACTTTTCAAATGAAATAATAGTGCCAAAGGAGGTGTAAAAAGTCACAACATTAACACAGCTAAAGATTAATCCCGGATGGATGTGTTGCATATATTCCTTTATGTTGACAAAGTAGCTGGACATTAACTTTTACTTCCATATATTCCTTGCACATTAATGGGCGAAAGAAAGAAAAAATATTTGCACACTGCAGACACATAAAGGAGGACACCCCCCGCCCCCCACCTGCCTCAAGGGCTTGGGCAAAGCCTCACCAAAGATGCCACAACACAATACATATAAGTCACAACACATTTATTTTATCATATTAATTATTAGTATCTAGCTGAAATATACATTGACTAAAGAAGAAAGACACAAGGTTTTACATACGTTTACATTCTCTGCATTCTCAAATCTTAAACAGCAAAGATAGAGATCAGAGATCCATGAGCAACGGTAACAAGTGTGGTCCGAGACACATAGTCAAGAGAGGCACAGATCAACAATTCAGAGTTTTACATATATCGAGATCAAAACTGTAGTATGTGATCAGGGCCGGAAGACAGGCAAGATTTTCAAATCGACAAGTCATCAGTCAGAAATAAAGATTAAGTAAAGATTATTTGCCGCTCAATACCTCACAAAGGCTTTCATTCAGTCCTATAAAATCACCCTTATACTAATTAAGAGATGCGCAGTATCCAGGAGAGGCGGGCCCTGTTGTGCATGGGCGTGGTCAAAGGGAACACTGACTGGAGGCAGGGAAAGGTCCAGATCTTTGAGCATCCACAAGACACCGAATCCAATGTAAATCAGCAGGTTGAAGTAGAACTGTCAACAAAAGCAAACTTGCTAGATTAGATGCTGTCATTGCCAATTAAGTGCTTACAGAACAGAACCCCAAATAATAAAAGCAGGGGAAGATATGGTGTATAAACAAGTAATTAATGAAAGTAAATGAAAGCGATGCACTGTTTTCTTGATTAAAGGTTTCCACAGAACGAACAGGTAATGTCATTTGTCAAAATACAAAAAAGTAAATTACTATATCCGTGCAGCCCAGGTTATAATGCTAATATTGTTTCTGTGCCATCCATGATCAAATCACACAGTTAATGCTGAAACACCTTAAATACGTTTAATTACTTAAGCTAACTGCAGTCTCTAAATTGCCCATAGAGTATGATTGTGCAATTGTGTATGTGCCCTGTAATGGACTGGCACTCCATTCAGGTTGTATCCCAGCCCTGTGCCCTGTGATGCACTGGCATCCCATCCAGACTGTACCCCAGCCCTGTGATGGATTGGCATCCCATTCAGACTGCACCCCAGCCCTGTGCCCTGTGATGGACTGGCATCCCATCCAGGTTGTACCCCAGCCCAACTCCAATAAACCTTTGCTGGCTCCACAGCAATGCGGCCCAAGTCAACTGACGATTTATTCAATTAGGTGATTAATTGCTTTTGCAGACAAGAGGACAGAAGAAGACCTTAGAGCAGAAGTTATCAGGTAAAAGCTTTCAGTTTCCACCTCAGCCACAGGTGAGTCTTGCTTTAAGGTGAAGCAGAGCTCCTCAGGATATACCGGAGAACCACAGAGTATCCGGGTCCCCATTGGCTGCGGGGAAACAACCACATCCTCACTACCCATCGAAAGGCGTGGTCAGCAGTATGCGGTTCCACACCCACCCCTCGCATTGGCCGTTCTGTGCATGAGACACTGTTGGCCCATCACCAAGGCTGAAAATATAACCCCCTCCCCCCACTCCCAAAGTTTTTTTCAGTCCATCATGGCTAGCACACTAATCTTGTTCCTTATTAGATTTATCTGTTTATTTCAAATCACACTCTGCAGCCAGCCGGGGAGAAGGCAGAGCCACAAGGACTCTCTGCTGTTCTGGGTCCCAGATGGGACTCACCGCGGTCCTCAGCTTCTCTGCTAACAGATGCTCAGGGGAGGCACATTGTCGCTTGTCGAGAAAGCAAATACAAGAGGATGGAGGGACTTGACACGCGCTGGGTTTTTCCAGCAAGTTCTGGGCTCCTATTTGCTGGGAGAGACCAATTTAGTCAAGCTAACCAGAGAAGACCTCTAATCAGTTTAATGTCTTCCTGGGCTTATACTCCAGACACGGCGTTCAGAATATCGTCCCCTTGGAAATAGTGGTTCCTTGAGCCATCCAAACCATTTAAGGCTGCCGTGCTGCTTTAAGTTTAAATATCTGCTAGCCTGGGCTCTCGGAGTGTTTACCCTGCCGGGCCCAGGGTACGAACACGCGTCCGAGAAATGCGCCGCTTGGGCAAGTTGATTTACGAGTTGCCGTCGACTGGTTATGGGAGCCAATCAGGGTCTGCCAGTCACTATTAAGGGGAAGTGGCCTTCAGGAAAGCCAGTGGTAAGGGCTGCATCCCTCTCTGTTCACCGCCACTGTGGGTCGGGGGTCATTAAGACGTACTGAAAGCAGGGCGCTGCCCCGTCCATGTAGCTCCCCAGTGCTTCTCCTTCCAATAAGCTTCATCGGCCGTTTATCTCACAGCACTAAGCATGATTTATGGCCTGGGTCTTTTCCCCAGGTAACCCGCTTTGGAGAGAGGGGACTCCAGTATGATGGTGTCTCTGTCAGAGGACAGCAGCTGCTTGTCCTGTTAGCACAAGGGGCACAGAATGAGCTGTTCTTTGTTATGCTGACCCCTTGCTACAAGTCAAGTCTCCACATTCCCCCTTTAAACCTGGCCCCCTCCCCCCCCCCAAGTCCTTGCGCAGTGTGTTTTGACTCTCCGGGATAGCCCAAGGATAGTTTTTCATATGTCATGTGGAGCGGCGCCCCCCTGCTGTCAGCCTGTTTAGTCTGGTCCGCTTGACCCCGTCTGGCTGCCTGAGTAGCCCCCCTGACATTTGCCTACATGGTACCGCCCACCCACAACACAAACGCGCACACACACTCCCAGCACAAGCCTCTTATTCACATTGCATATCCCTTTCAGTACAGGAAAGGGGGCGTGATTGTGTGGATGTGTGTCTGTGTGCCTGAGGAGGGTTTTTCCATCCAAAGACGTCATAGCAGGGATCCCCTAATGGGTTGGGACCATGATCCCTTTCCCAGAGTCCGTATACATGGGGTTGAAGGTCATCATGTTACTGCTGGGCCATAAGCTGTCAGGTAGGACCGCCCTCACGCATCACAGAAGGCAGCCAAACCGGAGACTGCATCTCCTCCACATTCTCTGCCCAGACCACAGCATTTCACCTTAAAATATCATTTTTAGCTTGGTTTAAGGACCAATTCACACACCTGTGATAAGAAAAATTAAGTAAATCCAGGTGTGAATGATTACAGGGAATACATATATACAATATACACTATGCAAATATATTAATGCATTTAGTTATATAGTTAGTGTGTTAGTGTGTGCCAGTAAAAAATAAAAACCAACAAATCCAGCATTTTTAATTGATTCCTTTGTTACATTTTTGCATTCTTCATTAGCGGAGGATGTATGCGGTCGATTTCCTTTACAGACTTTTACATAGCCGTGCTCTGGGTTTAACAATGCACAAAAGGACCATAAAGTTGGAGAATAATTAAAGTTAACTGTACAATATCTCTGTCCCTAATACCATTTATATCCCCCTAATTAAGAAATAAAACATGGTTACTTATGCAGTTGTAATTTCCATTTCTGTTAAAGTCGCGATTACCGCGTTTAATGCCCCGAGATCCGTCTTTACGGGCTGCCTGCAACAGGCTTTGGCGCGTGATGAAAATGAAGGCGGAAATTAGCAGTGCCTTAAATCTGGATGAAGGGCTCTGTCGCTAATGTGGCTAATCACAATTAGGGCCTTGCAGCCTCGATGCTACAGATCGCTACAGGAACAGACTGCAGCCCAGAGACAGCAGGCTGCCTTTCCTCCATTTGCACCTTGCTTTCGAATTCTAGTCAATAAGGGTTTTGATTTTAACATCTATGGGTTGTTTAATGGCCAGTATAAACTAGGTAAATGTGAGCACTGGTAGCAGTGCCGATCTGTACAGTAATCTGTCCCGGTAGCAGAACTATAACTATGGTCTTATCATAGTTAGAAAAACTCTCACACGTCAAGCCTTCGAACGTGAGGATCAGTACTTTGTTATTGTACTGTAACTCATTTGGTGAATTGGTGTCTCTAAATGTGGGTGCGACAGTGGACTGGCTCTTTGCCTTGTGTCCTCTGCTGCAAACTCACTACCACCGTACACTAGAAATGACAGATGGATGGATCGTTGTCACACAGCATCCTTTAATATTTTTATACTGCTGTATTTAACTTAGTCAGCCCTGGTAGACAGTAAGTAGTCTGTTATGCTGGGGCATGATGAAGAAATAGAGGGATGATCCATGGAGTGGCTAACAACAAACAGAAGACTTTAATAAATCCAAAAAGGACACAAAGGGGTAGCAGAAAAGAAAGGGACAATGGGGCAAAAACAAAATAGGGAAAATAAAAACTAACTGAAAGTCACCTCAAAGCAACGGAACTTGGGAACAGAGCAAAACTGGGAGCTAGAATGGGAACAACCACAGCTACAAACACAAAATGCCAACAACAATGACTGGCTGAGGATAGAACAAAAGCAGGCACTGAAATACACTGATAACAAGAATAGATGGAGGACAGGTGATAAACACAGAAAGTAACCAACAACAAAGGGCAACAAGGAACAACTGAGTTACATTTGCAATCAACAGACATAGACAGGTCAATTAACAGATATGGAAAAGGACCAAACACTAAGGAAATCCGAATGAACAGGGGACATGGAGCAAAAAACAAGGAACTGAAATACCTATATAAATGATAAACCAGGAGAACATTAAATAATAATTAATTGAGACTGGCCTCTGGTCTGCCTCGAACCCACAACCGAGAAAGGAGAGTTGGGAACGGTGGCTGACCATTAAGCCACATGGCGACCTCGGGAGCAAACACACACACTAGGGAACAAGGGCTGCAAGACAGATGAGGGAACAGGATGGCCAGTGACACCTGCTGGCCAAATGGGGATAAGACACATGGGACAGGGCCAGACAGGCATCGATACTGACGCTATTGAAGCAAAATGAGTCATTTAACCTTTATGTGCATGTTTCGTATTGTTTTGGTTCTATGGCTGAGTACAAAGTCACAGCTATAACTAAATTTATAGTAAGCGTGTCTTAAAATATGCTGGCATTTTACTTGTCCCGTCCCATAAAGAAAGTCATGTAAAACAAGGTCTTGACTTGTTCCGGGTTCTAGTTATAATGTTTCAAAGGGGCTCTTAAACATTTAGTGAAACTGTTTAACAAAATACTGAAATATCAGTGGAAATATATATAGGCAGGTTGTGGGGATTTAAGCAACAAAAATATGTATATATTTAATTATTATTTAATATATAAATAATATGTATATTATTTAATTATTGGAAACACAAATACAAGACAGTCACCATCCCTTTCAGGACAAAAATCCTAAAAGTCCACAGAAACTCAGCCAAAGGGCGAGAGTACTAAAGGCCTATGAACAGACTCTGCCCAAACTCCAAATCTGCCCACCTGACCCTCTGCAAACCCTAGCTGAGCTATGACACCCGAATCAAGGTCAGCTGCCTTTCATTAGCTGTACCAGGACTGCTGATCAATCACCATGGAAACACAAGCAATCAGTTTAATGTGGCCTATTTGCCATTGATCTGCTCCCGCAGACTTAGGCTATATTAAAAAAAATATTTATATAGTGTCAGCTCACGCTATATAAATCACGGCTAATGTGAAATCTCTAGTTTTCCTATGTGTTCTGGGCGGACTTGTCAATAAGGTATGGCAGTAATGGGTAGCTTTGGGTAATTTTACAGGGCAATATGAGTGAAGCACACCTAGGCCACGCAGATGTTGCTGTGGTGAGCATGGAGCAGCCCTGGATGATAACAATAAACAGCCCCGTTATAACCCTATGCTTCATTAGCATATTAGCGGGCCTAATTCCTCAGGAAGTATGCAAATGTATGCAAAATGGAATTCATCTCCTAATGACATGAGACGATTAAACAATTTTTATGCTTAAATATTCTGTTTAATGAAATCAAACGAGCCCACGCGCATGACAAATTTGCCTCAGCATGGTGAAATTAGTGACAATCACAAAGAGAGAGAACTAGAAAGACCAAAAAAAAGAGGGGGACAGAGAAGAGAGGAAGAGAGAGGGATGACAGACGGGGGGGTTGGGGGTACAGCTACAAAACAACCTTTTACCCTCTCTGGGAGAAAACGAGACAGCTTTACAAACAGAAACCATTTTAAAGCATGCTCATTTTTTGTTTAGTTATGTTTTATTATTTATGTTTTATTATTTTAAATTTTTAAAATTAATTTTCCTCTACATTTAATCCTAAAAAATGCGTGACCACAGAAACACAGCATTTCATGTTTTGCCAGTTCATAAGACTTATTTAAAGTGAAAGGCAGCCTGCTATACTGTGGTATTTAAATCACTTTAACCTTTTTAAATAGTTTTATTTAGTTTTTTAACTAGACTCCTATTTAATACTCAGTCACCTATTTGTTAATCTTTTGTCCATACAAACTTTTACATTCTTTTAATGTGTGAGGATTGTGGGGGGT
>JAODKC010000044.1:35229312-35250612 GCA_026777985.1 Mormyrops attenuatus | reverse complement strand
GTCGGGGCCGCGCGTGTGCGCCCCCCCCCCCCCCCACCCACACACACACCCCCACCATGGGGCTAAATCACATGGTTCGCTGCTTCCCGCGCCGCGTTTCCCTGGAAACAGGATTAGTCCCAACAGTGAGAGCATGAGCCGGTAGAGGCCTCCAAGAAAAATGCAGATTCCACGGCTGGAAAAAAAGGATCAGCACCGTCTTATAGGGCCGTGTGGAGAGCGGGGATCCTGGGCCGGCTTTCCGCCACCGCAGCCGGCTCCGTGGGGTCGCCTCGTTTTTTGTCGTTTGTGTCTCTTTTTTTTGTGGAAAGGCTGTAAAATCTCTTCATCGTGTGGCTTGTGTTTCTCCAGTTTAATCCCAATTGACCCCTGGTGGATGCACATGGCCCCCTGTAAAAGAACACGATCTGGCCATGCAGTAAATCCCGTGGACATACTCTTCCTGTGCTTTTATTCTGCCCCGGATCAGCGGTGACACCACGGAGCCACCATGTCACTCCTCTGTGATTTGATGGATCCTTCTCAGCCCAAATGCTGCAATGATAATAACTGACACGATCCGAGACCTTTGACAAATGGACGCCAGAACTCACTTTGGTTGGAAACCCTGTGAAATATCTGAAGTATATCCACAGCTGTAATGGGTTTGGTTGAGGAATATCATGAGAAAGCATCTCAGAAGATTATAATTCATGCGGCCCCAATTTTCCTTGATGTCTATGATCAACACAGAAGAAAGGAAAAGGGACAGAAGTATGAAGTCCAACTTTTTATGACTAGATTTGAGTAGAGTCCACGCTAGACCCCAGCTGAAGGCTTCTGCCATCACCCAAGGTCATGCTAAACCAATTTGCCCCAAGGATGCATCACAGACCCCAGCAGGATGCCCAATGATTATAAAGGCCCCAACTTTTCAACACTAAAGACGTTCTTTCAATTGTTAAACTTTTTCATTCCTAAAATTCAAAGGAGGAACAAATCTGTTTCTAATATAAAGCATGGGCAATTGAAGAATAATGCGATTTGCTAATTCTTTAAACATACACTGGAGCAGCATATTTATATTCCAAATGAAACTTATGACTTCAATGCAGATTCTGAGTTTGCACGGCTTTTTGTGCTCGACATCAATCAGCTGAGGAGTTTTCACAGAGCGGCCTCGTCCAAGCCCGTTCTGCAGAGCATAAGTGACTGGATGTCATCCATGTCATAAAGCAGAGTTTATAAGCAACAAGATGAGAATGTCGTCTATTAGCGTAATGGCGACATATGGATCTGATCAGGGACAGCGGAGTTAGCTAATGATATCATCGCCACATGGGCACAGCGCGAGAGAAACTCTGTCCGAGGAGGGCTTCCTGGCTTTTTCCTGGCCTGCCCGTCTGATACACACGTCTGATAGCTGGCACTGAGAAAACCACATGCTCGGGGGGGATACGATGTGCCTGGAAGAGGCAACCCGCCGAGGAGGGACAAGCTCTAAGCTTCATCACTCATGTTTAGCTGCTACGTGGACGTGATTCAAAACAATACCTTCTATGTGTGAAGCTAACGTAGGACGGCCCCAGCACTGAACAGAGAAGCCTCTTTTATAAAATCTTGGCTCACACCGGCAAATTCATAGTGCTGTTTTAGTGCTTGTCGTTGTTGCTTTTTTTGTTAACAATCACACAGACTTGCGGGATGTGAAATGTCCTGGGACATTGTGGCCTTGCGCCCAAAGTCACGAGAATAGGTGCCATGTATGCCTCGAAAATCAACAGGGAGGACGGTCATCAGCTTTTCGATTGTCGTGAGTCATGGAAACCACCGGAAGCAGTACGTGATTTAGAGTTCTTGGCGCATGCAGCCTTCCTTGCTGTAACCTTCTGCTGGCACGTCAGGCTTCTATAGATATTTACCTGAGGTCCCTCAACACCTCTGCTCTCATAATAATACACTAGAGCTGAAACAATAGGGTGGCAGTGTGGGCTCCCTGATGGAACCTGATAGAACCAGAAGGAACATGGCCGACCTGGACAGCTGCAGTAAAAATAATTTATAAAAGTAAAAAAGAAAAAACATGGCTTGTAATGGTATATTCTATAGGATTTTGGAATCTGCAGTAACTAGTGCAATTATTCTGACAATATTATGTAGACTTCAATAAGGTTTTGTGCTCAGACCAGCGGGTTTAGCGCGATGGTGAATAACTCAAGTTCACAGTTTCTTGCCCTTCTTGGGCAAACACAGCTTATGTTACGGTTTTGCATAATGTTCCAGAGTTCATGACCACATTGTGGAAACCTGTCCGTGGTTAAATTTACTGGCAGTTAAATAACGGAATTACTGTTGCATACGTCCCATGGTTGTGAACATAAAATGCAGCAATGTATACTAAGATGAATAGCTGAGCATCTTTAAACAGAAAATTCCCCCAAAGGGTAAAAATATTGAATCCTTCTCTCTGGGAAACTGCTAAGAGTTGAAAACTAATGTACCTCTGTTTGCCAGAGAGTTTGCCATTAGTAATAATTATTATTAAAATGTTTGTATGAGGAATGAGATTTGTGTTAACATCTCTGAAACATTTTATTCCATCCTTTCCTTTCCTTTCTTAATCTCATCTTAAAGAAAGTTATGTAGTGTAAGAACATTTAGTACACAAGCGCTCCTGTCCATGGTGAAGTTTGGGGCCCCCATCTGGAACGCTATGGAATTGCATATCTTTCCTTCACACTACTGGTTTAAAGCCACAGGCACTAATGACTGGTCAGTAATTGCCCTGTGATATTTCTCAGTATCAAATTTCTCACTTCTGTGGTAAAACCTTCACTCTGCTCTGCAGCCATGCCAAAAGGACTTTTTCAATTAGCAGTTTTAAGTTTGATCAAAAACTTCGTTTCTGGGATGCTTTGACTGAATCGAGAACGAAGAAATTATTGAGGTCAAAGAACATGGCTGGGTAAGAGGCAGATTTTTTTGCTTGTTTATTTGTTGATATTTGTGACACATTGCTGGTATGTTATGATAAAGCATTTATTCTCAGCTTTCCGGCCAAGCGAGAAGACTTATGTCTGTATTGCTGTGTTTTTTTTCCTATTGAGGAATCTGCATAAATTCATACCTAAAGCTCTCACTGAAAGGCAATATGGCTTCAGACAAACTTCAGAAAGCCCATTTAAGGCCGGTCATCCTCTCTCGCTGCATGAATTGTGAAGTGTGCTCTTTACCATGATTGGGTCATTTCTGAGAACAGAAATTCTCTTTTTTCATCGTCCTGTCCTGCATTTTTTTTCTTGTTATGAGACATAATACAAAAGCCATAATCCAGCCTCTCTACATTTAGTGTCATTAACTCAGCTCTTAATTAGGTAGGCCTCACTTAATTACCAAACATTTGAGTTCTAAACAAGTCCCTGTCCGTGTGTGATGCATTCCCAGAAGAGACCAATGGCAGGCAGGGCTTCTAAGGGCCAAATTTTTGGGCCGTTTGCCTGAATTGGGAGGCAGAGCCTGAATTGGGAGGTGTGGCCTAAATCCGTAGGCATGGCTGTAATTTGAGGTGGGGTGTGGCCTGGATTGGGAGGCGTGGCCTGGATTGAGAGGCGTGGCCTGTGGGGGACCAGCACTACCCAGCTGACTGAGCGCGGCTGTTGGGCAGTCAAGGTTGGGAAATGGACTGCAGATGCTCAGGGGGGTTATGGAGGATCTACCACAACTTTCTCAACAATCACTGCCCAGCAACCATGATAACTTATTTTTCTGCTTTCAATTCAGCCTCTTTAATCATCTTCTAAACATCAATGTGTGCCTGCAAGACCATCTCTGAGACTATTAAACACCCCCAGTTTTATTTAATTAACTTTTAATATTTTCATCCTCCAGTTTTCTTGGTTCTAAATAAATGCAACAAAGTGACACAAACTTAAATAATTAATGTGCCCAGAATAGTCCCTAATGGTTATTTAATTACGGCAGGAGCAGTAATTTCTGTAAGGTTAATACACTCGCAGTGTCGAAAGCTGCTCCTCGGGACCCACATCTTCCGGGAGCTGTTTGCTCTGTCTGTCCCTCTGAGCTGACAAGCAAAACAGCGGGGGGTGGGGGGGTGCGTATGAGAAGCTGTGGAATTGCCATTTGGCCATTGGGTCCTCGTTTGAGCTTGGGGGGAGGGGGAATTTGATTTTAAATCGCCCTGACACAAAAACAAACAGACTCTCCACGGCCCATCCGAGGCATCCTGAAAAATGAGAGGTGTACGGTGGGCGATGCAATTATGCCAGGGAATTTCTGGTCAACAAAGTCAGCTCATTTGTTAACAGTGGATATTTTAGGGGGCCAGGGGCCCATGGTATGGAAACTGCAGCTGGTGGGAGGGGGGCAGCTGGCATGGCAGAGATTAGCCTCGCTCATCACATGTGATTATTATGCGTGGTCCATTCAGACACTGTGGACGGCGGGTTCAAAAAGGCAGGGCCCTCTGCTGCCCAAGCGAATTATCAATCACGCAGTGGCCTGTGAGCTGGCTGAAAGAATTGATGGTGCTTACCTGCAGATCTCAGTCCCCAGGCTCCTCGCTGCCCTCCCCAGCACTGAGGAAGGCCTCAGCATTGAGCTGAAACAAAGGGCTCTCTGAATCAGCCTGCCTCTCCCATCTGCTCAGGAGCCACTTGCAAAGGAACAAATGCCGTGGCTTAAAAAATAGACACATCTTTTTGACGGACGCTATCCAAAGCGGCGTGCAACGACTCCCGTCCTACACGCTAACGTGCCGTCCGTCCATCTTCCCGCTGCTTATCCAGTACCAAAATGCAGAGCCTGGAGCCTCTGACAAGCGGCACAGGGCACCCTGGACGGGGTGCCAGTCCATCGCACGGCACCCAGGCACTCACTATGGATGATTTATTTATATTATTGTTGGTAAATTTGTATTCAGTGGGAACTGAATGTTTTTTTTTACCCATTTACCCAGCTGGAATTTCTCATGTACCTTGCTGAGTGCAGCACACACAAATCCCATCTTAGACCTTGTGTCCCTTTGGTAGTCCAGGCCTTTAATCTCTGTCTTATCTGTTGCAACTACATCCTAATTTTTCTCAATAGGAAAAGAGTCACCTGTGCTTCTCTGGAGATCCAAAGTGCAGTCAGTAGTCTAGCGGCTAAAACTACTGACCTAAATGTTTCTGGTTCATATGCCAAAGGTGCACAACTGGAAACATAACCTGACATATTGACAAGTGTAAAATAGCGATCGCTACATGAATAGCTTTGTAAAACACTCTCTGCTGAGACGCAAGAGAATCATAATGAGAAGAAGAAATCAGGCGAGCTGTCTGAGCTGACAGACACACGCACCCACACAATATAATGCATGAAAGTGTACGATTTCCCACCCTAAATACACAGCGAGACACAAGGAGGAGCCTGGAAAGTCAGGGACATGAGCACATAGACACGTAAAAACACACAGATATGGCAAGACACTCGACAGGAGAGAGGACACACACACAGGTATACACACACAGATGCAGCAAGACACTCGACAGAGGAGAGGACACAGACACACAGAAAGATATGGCAAAGCACTCGACAGGGGAGAGGACACACACATAGATACACTCACAGATACACACGCACATACAGATACGGCACGTGACAGGAGAGGACACACGCACACAGATACATACACACAGATATGGCAGGAGAAGCGACAAGGGAGAGGACACACACAGACACACACAGATATAGCAAGACATGTGACAGGGGAGCGGACACACATAGATTGGGTAAGGCACACACACATGCACATGCACACACAGGCCAAAGAAAGCCAGGTTCCCAGTTCTATGCCCCCCCGTCCTGCGGGGGGAGGGGGGGGCATAGAACTGGGTGTGTGTTGGGGGCAGGGGGTCCGGGGCCTGGCCGTGATGGCGATGTGATCCGACAGGCTGGCGCTGCCCGCTGGCCAGGAGACATCAGCGCTCCACTTTGGCCACGGAACCATCAGCCCACAGCCTCGCCACGGCGATGCCAGACCCGGGTAGGAGGCAGTAATGCTGGTTATACAGAACCTCGGAAAAATGCCCTCCGATCCCGGGGAGTGGATCACTGCCGAGGCTGACAGGATGGCACCGCCAAGCGGGGAGCTGGGTCATTTCTTCTTATTTTATTGTTTCTGTTCTTTTATAAACAGGTGGTTACCTAATATTCCCCTTTAGATAACTGCTGTTTATCGTCCCCAACCACATTGCCTTAACCAATTAAATAGATCCATCTGACGTGTCTCAAATTTATGACCAACAGATAAATATCCTCCCTGTATTCAAGGAAAACTACAGTCTTTGGGTTGCATTTTAGGAAATAAGATACCATAGATACAAGCAGCATAAAGAGCAGCAGCAGTGTACTACCATAGATACAAATAGCAGAGGTCATGAACTGCTGTTTGGTCCAGTGAACCTAGGTGTAATAAACGGGGTCTTCATGGAAGCAGTCTTCCACAAGATCCCCGGAGAATGAAGAAGCCCCTGGCTGAGACTGCCCTAACCCCCACAGATCCTTCTATTGCTCATCCTCAGTGCAGAGCCAGTAAATCTCTGCTCCACCGGAGCCTTGCAGTCGGCCGAAATTAAATTGCAGGATAGCAGACCTGATGGAGGGGGAGATGTGAAAGGAGGAGATGTGAGAGGTCACCCAGCACAACAGGGTTCGTTCCTGCCATAAAAATAAAATCACTGCCTCATCGGGTCGCTTTTTAGCCCCCGTTTACCCCCCCCCCCCCACCTGGCTCCCACTCACCCGATTACCAGTCCTGCCCTCATCATTCCTACCAGACTCCAACCCACTGACATCCAGAACCAGGTAAACAAAAACGCACAAATCATTCGGAGAGAGTAAACATGAAAGCATGAAACTTTCAGGTGTTGCATAGACCATATTCACAGTTGTGTTTTTTCCAGTGAATCGAGAAAAATTATATTGTTAAGTATATCAAGGTCTTATTGCGTGACCAAGTATTTTGCTCTCCCCAAAGCCAGCACCACCGGAGCTCCTCCTTCTCTGTGGAGTGCTTTCCAGTACAGTGTGGGGCCATTTTCCTCCCAACAGGAAGCACGGATTTGTCGCTGAAGCCGCCGTCCATCCTGGTGAAAGGGGGCTGTCTCCCGGTGGTGTGGATTAGTGAAGGCTTCACACTTAGCAGTGCTTTTTCTCTGTGATCACCACAAGCTCATACCAAGAGCAGGAATATCTCCTCTCATCTTCTGTGCTTTTATCGCTTAACAATTCCTGAAAGAATTTAGTCCTATTAAATTACTTATTTACTATATACTAGTGATTATAATTATTCAAGAATTTTCCTCTGGGATCAATAAAGTATGCTTTATCTTATCTAATATGTAATTCTTTTAAATATATAATCTATATGCATATAGCATGTGCCAACCTTTTGAAAATGTGATACTATTGATCATACCTTACACACTGGACAGGACTGCACACACACACATGCTGCTTGTCTGCCTGAGCTTCCGCCTTGACGCATCTTCACCTTTTAGCATCCGTCAGGGTGAGTGGGGGGGGGGGGGGTGCTGGCATTTTCTTCTATTTGGGGGAGGCTCCTGAAAAATCTTTCAGAGGGATGTTATTCTTCCCGGCGACGAGGATACGGCGCTCTGTGTGGAAAATCTGAGGAGATTTGCATGATTTCCCCTTTACTCATCTCCCAGAAACTCTCTCATCTCTCAGACACACAGACACACACACGCACACACACACACACATCCATACAGACACACAAACAGACACGCAGATGCACAAATAGGCACACACACACACATGTACACACGCACACACAGGCACAGGTTTGTAATTATATCTTTGTGTGGACTCTCCAGTCGTTTCTATATAGAAAATTCTAGCCCTAACATGACGACCTTAACCCCTACCCAGCCCTAACCATTACCATAAGTAACCAAACAAAATATGAGACTTTTGGCGTTTTTACTTTTTTGACAGTATTCACAGATCTTTGTGGGGACCTGAAATATGGTACCCACAACGTAAAAAAAAAACCACTGATATACCCTGAGGTCACTACACTGCAAGAGAGCTTTACACAATTCATGCCTCTCTGCTTGTTTCCTCTTACATTGGGTATCAGCTTGTCTCCCTTTCTGCTAAAACATCCCGAAACATTTGCTGGCTGGAGGTATGAGAGGTATGTAAGGGACATCCCACCACACGCCATTAATCCCTGTAATTGCCATCTCATCTCCACTGTCACCCATCTTCATTTCTCCCCTGAAATCCCCACACCATCTTTGCAGCTAGTTCATTCCACCTGGGCTTGGGGAAACCAGCCTGGTCCAAAAGAATGATCTACCAATGGCTTCATGGTCCAAATTCTCACCAGCCGCAGATTCCTAAATGCTCCGATATGCTGAGCAATAAAACATTCTTGATCAAATTTTTTTCTTATGTCATACATTTCATGTTCCTATCTCAGAGCTGGAATTATGCTTAAACTGTACAAATTATGATATCTCTTCGGCCATTTTGGGTGATCTGAGCCTTATCTAAAAGCGATTAATGATGGACCAGTCTCTCACACACATGACTTGTAATATCTAATGATATCTGGCTTAGACCATGGTTGGTATGAAATCCATGCCCATCACCAGTATTTTAGGTCTTCCACGTATTTGTGGGCCCAGTAAACGGGAGCAGGTCAAATAAACAGACCCCTCCCCACTCACCAAAACAGACAGTAGATGCCACAAGTATGATCTCTGTTTGGTCTGTACAGATAAATATCCACAGCTCCGTTGCAGCGAGCAGAGGCTCGTGATTGACAGGGGGGTTGCAGGCAGCTCGACAGTCAGTAGAACCTCCCATTGCTGTCGAGGTTCGTGTCCTGGGTCCCTGGCCGACACAGCCAGGCCACTGCAGAAATCGGCCTGGGAGAGCCTCAGAGGTAACCTCCAGCTCGCCCCGGGCACCTCATTTCTGCTGCTGTAGCTACCTAGCAGCAGGTCACTCTGTGTGTAGATGGGACCATTTATTAGCAATAGTTATAGCATTATTGATAGCGATAGCATTAATGATTGTGATAGCATAAATGATTGCCTAAGCATTAATGATAGCCATAGCCTTAGCAATAGCATTACCATGACATTTGTGCCATTCTAGCTTGTGAGGCTTCACTACACTTGGTAGCTTATAGGGTGGGTGCCTCACCTCGCAGCACTGCTCCAGACCAACGGGCTGCCACTGACTGAGGGCTGTTTCTGTATCACTGAAGCTCCAGGATGTGACGCCGATGCTCCTGGACTGCAGCGGGGATGGAAAGCCATATATTAAACAGCCCCCGTCTCCACTGACACTTTTTAAATGCATTGACGGCAAAGGATGCATCTTTTCTGGCTGGGTCATCACACGACAGTTATTTATTTCATGCTGCTGAAGATGGTCAAATGGAAAACGGAAATCTATATTACTTTGGTGACATTCACGGATCTCCTGAACATTAAGCTGTTTTCTTTAAAGTGGTTTGCTTGGGAAAAGCATGCAACTCCTTGGCCTGCCACACCCTACGACATGCTGGTCGAACCTGTAATAATAAGCTTACGAAGTACCATATTATTGATGGCATCAGACACAGGATCATGATTATCATTGTCACAGTTGCTGATAAACCTCAGAAGAGGCTGCTACTCCTTGAAAGACACGCCCTGCTTTTATGATGGGCCGCGTTTCTTCTGTCATCGGATGCTTTGGCAGAACAGGGGTTAAAGACAATGTAATTTCTCACAAGACGTAAATTCCAGAGAGTCTGACTCGCCTAAAATTCTTTTTTTAACTACACCAATCCATTATCATGAAATGGAGAGGTAATTTGATTTTTTTTTCTCTTGCTATCTCTCTTGCTAAAGTATTTGCTTCAGAGACCATGTCAGTACCTCCCTGCTCCAAGGCCAAAGGCATTCTGACTCCAGTTTAACCCAGACCCAGTGCTCCCTAGAGGCAAGACGTCACTGGCCTGTCAACAAACCACTCTCTACCACCGCACCCCATTGATCAAGCTACCTAACATCCAGAGGGACTCCCTCTATTTCTGATGTCTCACAGTATAGCCACGCCGTAACCATGGCGACCGCATTAGCCCTGCTATCAGTCCCATAATCCTATCTTCCACACATACTGTCACAACAATCCAGGTGTCCTACATCACTTAACCTTAAGAAAAAGCCAGGACAGATCTCATAATCCCCAAATGTATCAGTTCACAAGCACATATATTAAATGCAAGTAATAAAAAGTAATGAATGAAATTTTGGACAGAAGAACATTTAATTACATGCATATGTAATTTCTTGTAGAATTATTTTAGAAAGCGTAAATCTGATTCGTGACAAAAGCATTTGTCAGGCCATGTGATAAGATGCCCCATGTCCATTCTGTTGCATCTGCATGTCAACACCTGCCAGAATCCTCTGGGAAACAGGTGACTTACAAAATGTGATGATTTTTTTTCTCATCTAGCATGCCCACAAATCATCTGTCAAACAGAACTAAGGTGCAGACAGAATGTTTCATCTAAAGATGGACACGACCCCATGAAAACGTGAGGGGCAGGTGAGCAAGAAGAGGACATTGGGGTCAAAGGTCAGGGCTCGCCCCTACCGTTATTGCACAAGTGCACAAGGTTACCTGGAAATGACGGCCTTCGGGGTGCAGGAAAGTTTTCACCATGTCTATCTTTGCCTGCAGAATATATAACAAAGACAGTTGTGCGGTGATAGATGGTTTCATCCTATTTTATTCAAACATCCTTCAGCAGGGGACAACAGGTGGTGGGGGGGGGGCTCCTCACTGAAAGAGACTTACAGGACAGCACTCATTAGCGTGGCGGAAGCCAGGTGCAGTTCACTGTTTGTATTCCCAAGACCCAAGTTAGCATGAGAAGAGAGAAACAAGATGACTGAGTTAGCATGAGAAAAGTAAGATTAATGTTAGTGGAGAGGTAGTTAGGGAGGTCTGAATAAGTATGTGAGGTGAAGAAGATGAGGGAAAGAGAGAAAGAGGTCAGGATCAGTGTGAGGGATGGTGGTTAGGGAGGTCTGAATAAGTGTGAGGGGTAGAGAAGGAGGTCAGGATCATTGAATGGGGAGGTAATTAGGGAGGCATGAATTACTGTGTGGGGTAGAGAAGGAGGTCAGGATCATTGAAAGGGGAGGTAATTAGGGAGGTATGAATTACTGTGTGGGGTAGAGACGGAGGACAGGAGCAGTGTGGGGGGAGGTAGTTAGGGAGACCTGAATTAGTGTGAGAGGTACAGAGGTAGAGGCGGAGGTCAGAATCAATATGTGGAGAGGTAGTTAGGGAGGTCTGAATTAGTGTGAGGAGGTGGACACGGGGGTCAAGATCAGTGTGACACTGAGAGCAGCTTCGGTTTGGACCACGGAGCCCAGAGCAGCTTTCTTGGTATCTTCTCTTTGAAGAGCATTATCCGCAGGTTTCCCAGTCAGCTGGTCCTGTTTCTTTTTTGTTTTTCAACATTTTGTAGTTAAATTTTTTTTTGTTCAAAGTTTGTTGTTTGTCTTAGTCTTTGCATTTTTCTTTTTAACCTTCAAATTTGTTGGTTGTGCTTGTTTATCTCTGTATTCTTACAACCTCGGAGTTCTATAAAACACATATGAAATTGTGCCCATAAATGTGCATGGAGTTGCATCCACCTACCCGTCAGGGACATCGGCTCAGAAAGGTGCCCCAGCCACAGGACTGCACTGGTTTGGCTCAGGCCCATCCTGAAATGGTCGGCCAAACCCGGGTTCTCCCATGTGGTGCTGTGTCATGGGGTCTATGGGGTCCCTCTGGCAGGCCCATCCAGTGGGGATGACCTCCTGCTGCCCCTCTGGGATCACTGTGTTGCCCCCCCACCCTCCCCCCAACCCAGGCATTGCGGGCTAGCTGCTATTTCTGCCCCAGCCCCCTGGCACCACCCAACCACATGTCTGCCGAGGAGAAGGCAAGTCAGACATGCAGAGTCTGTGGGAGGTTGACGAGGGGGATTCATTACAGTGGGGAAGGAAAGAGGAGTGCCTACTGTCAAAGGGAGGACGAGATGATCCTATGTGCCTTCAGCAGGACACCCCAAACAAAACGGGACTGGCCAGTGAGCCACCATGCAGGGAGGGGTACCACAGCAAGTCATGGACCTCCACCAAGTTACCAGCACTATTAAAGACCCACACTGGAGTCTGAAAGGGTGCAGAGGGTACGAGGTTGCAGAAGACCCCCTCATTAAGCATTTACATTTATACATTTTGTGACTCACAGATTGAGAATATACTCCATCCATCCATCCATCCATCCGCCAACTGCTTATCAGCTATAGATTAATACAGGGAATGAGTCAAGGGGACACCCTGGGCACGTTCCCACACTAAGGCCAATTTGGAGCCAACTTTTTGCCGTTTTTTTAGTAAGATATTCAGTTTTCTAAATGGAAACAAGCAAATAAACAACCTTGCATAATCCATCTCAGTGCAAACACTGCAGGTGCAGCTCTTGGTGGGCGGTTTGCTTATGAAGAATGATTATGCACCATCCACCAAGGGCTGCCTCTGCTCGCAACAATGTGTTTCAGTGAGAACAGGCATTACTATCCCTGCCCTGAACCTCCTACACAAACATGTCAATCCTCTTCCAACTGTGCTTACTCTAAAGGGAGTATGGAGGAATACAAAGTTAGGTCATTTTATCTACAGCAGTAGAAAAAATTAAGAGACCACTCTATATTTTTCAACTGCATTTTTAAATCCTGGTTTAATAGTGGTTCTGCTGGCAGAAGGCTACACTGAGCAGCAGGTTGCTTCCAGGTTCAAAATTTCTAAGACCGCAGTAAATAAGAATAAGTTGAAGCAGGAGACACTGGGAACGACCAGAAACCAGCCTGGTAGGAGGTGGAAGCAACATTCTAACGCCAGAAATGACTGTTAACTTATCTGACAGTTTCTCAAGAATCGTAGGACATCAAGTGACCTTTGAAAGGAATGGGATACATTAAGTGCAGGTGTGAAGTTCACTGCTTGGGCCGTTCATATCGGGCTCCTAGAAGCAGGACTGAAGTCCCATAAAGCAAGGAAGAAGTCCTTCATTAATGAGAGACAGAGAAGAACCAGGCTGCAGTTTGCAAAAAATAAAAGAAATACATGTTATTCACAGACACACACCCATAAATTGACTAATGAGAGAAACAAGAAATTGTGCTGTGGTCTCTTCAGCTGTATATGCGGTTCAGCAGGGCATTATGTCCTGGCTACATTATTAATTGACATTTCAAATGAAAAACTCACACATTTATTCATTTTTCATTTAATACTTTATTGATTGTTGTGCTGAGAATGTATGTTTATTTATACGCACGTATGTATGTGCGTTTATATCATTACGAAGGCCGCTAGTAAATTTTGCTGTACTTGTGCAAACCACAAGCACAATGACTAATAGAAATCCATGATCCTTTTTATCCTTTACATTCCGGACTATGGTTTAATCTATATGTAGAAACTTCTTCCCCTTATTTGCTGGATTGGGAGCCATTTTTGACCTGGCCATGAATCCTTTATTTGCAGAACCAACTGATGAACAGCTTAACATAATTCCGATAGGGAAATAGCTCTGATGAAATCACATTCTAATCTGAACTTGTTTAATGGTAACTAAATTACGCTCTAATGTCACCCTTGTCCCCAGAAATACCTGCCCTAATTGCACATAATTAGCTTTGTCTGCACTGTCTGGGTCAGCCTCGTGAAACAGGCCTTAAGTGGACCATGTTCAAGCAGACCAGTGCTGTAAAGCATGCATGAACTGCAGCTGGAAGATCATCCCTTTCCATCTCTTTTATGAGACACAAGAGGATTGTCCAAGCTAACCACAATATCCACTTGGAAAACAGATGTTCAGCGGGAATAATAGTCACAGATTTCCTGTGAGGAGTCAGCCGGACTGACGCGACTTCAGCCCGAAACTGAATAGAGATATTGAAGCAATATGGGAGCTGAAAATAAAGACAGCAGATAAGCTTCGTTACAGCTCCGCTTTCAGGCCGGCTGCTTTAAGCGAAACCTGCTTCCAATCCCGCGCAGAGTGAGCTGCACGCTGGCTGTAAAGTGATCCCCTCTGCTCTCTCCTGGCCCCCGTCTGCGCAGACAGGCACGGCAGATGCAAGGCAGGGCTATCGAGTTTACAGGCCCAGACAGTGCTCGCAGACGGGGAGGAGGGACACTTCCTGGAGCTCTATATTTGGACTTTGGGTTTTGTGAAGCCAATACGGCTGCAGTTATTCAGAGATGTTCTCCATAGATCCCTCCTCTGGACAGCTTGGCTATCTACCCTTTGGCTTAAATACAGTACCAGTCAAAAGGTCGGACACGCCAAGCCACCTACAAAGGAGAGTGATCACATTGCATCACATGACCAGGCCACCTCACCTAAACACAGTAGAAATGGTTTTGGGGGAGTTTGACCAGACAGTGAAGGAAATGCAGCTCGTGAGTGCTCAGTATATGTGGGACCTTCTTCAGGACAGCTGGAGAAGCATCCCAGGAGGCCTCCTCATCAAACTGGCATAGAGGGGACAGTAGGGTCTGCAAGTCCCTGGAGAAACTGGGGTTAATTAAGGGTCTTGCTCATTGGTGGGTCACTCTGTTGACATAGGGATTTGAACTGGCGACCTTCTGAGTCCCAACCCACAGAGCTGTCCCCCCCAAAATAAATTCTGTTTTTAATGTTTTTTTTGTTTAATGCATATTTCCATGTTTGTTATTTTAAAGTTTTGATGTCTTTATAATTATTCTAAAAGGCAGAGAACAGTACAATTAACCTTCCTATAGGTATGTCTGTCCAAACCTTTGACTGGAACTGTACTTTCTGCACTAGCAGACCGAAAACTATAAACTGAATCATTAATTTAACCATAACATCCAGTGGAAGGCATGATGCACATCATATTTCCCAAACTATTGAAACATCTTCTTTTGCCCGTGTACAGTAAAATGCCGCAGTAATCCCTTCGGCAGTGTAACACTGGCTCGCTCATGTGCCCTTTCTCCTGTGCTGGACCTGGTGCCCTGTGCCTTCACGCAGAAGGTCAGCAAACACCTTTGTCACAGCATCACCTCTCGCCATGTATGCTGAACCATCGGGAATCGAGACTCATAGCTCAGGCCTCAGACAGCGTGTGGTAGATGGTGCCGAACAGGCTTGTTTGCGAACACCTGGGGTGTGGCCATGTGTGGGTGCGTAAGCGGAGGGGGGCAGGGCTTGCTCTTCAGGTTTCCCTAACCTTCAGGAGGTTCTTTTCTTTGTATCATATCCCCAACAGGCACCCCCCCACAAATGCACACACAGTGCCCCGCCCCCCCCATGCCTCCAGCCCCCACCCGACATCTGCTTTCTCTTCCTGTGATTGAAAAAAGAAGGCCCCGTTGCTTCATTACCGCTGATTTGCATAGTAATAGCGTGCATATTAAGCGGCCGCTGCAGAGGGTGGCCACTCTAATGAACACCGCGCGCTCCTCTGTTTTAACTCAATTTCGCCTCATCCATATTCAAACGAGCCTGAGGGACAGCGATGGGGCTCCCGCTGAAATTGCAGCCGCCCGGCCGCACTCCCACCAATCTACCCATTAATCCAATTAATTAGAGCCATTGATATGCGGCAGCAACGGCAGCTTAGGCTGGGCAGCTGTTTGCCGGCTGCCTCGGAGTGGTCAGCGAGGCGAGGCGGGAGCCCCCAGGAAAGCCGCCGGAGAGGGACGAGTGTGGGGTGCCTGGCTCCCACTGCGTCGCTTTGGCACACCGCACCGCTATGGTATACATAACCACCCCCCCACCGATGGACTCCCGCTCCGCCCCCATAGCAATTTCATTGTTACTTTTGAAGTTTTTTAATGAACTCGATGGAGGGAAAATTTGATTTATCAATGCCACCGTTTGTTTCCTGTGGCGGCTTGGTCATTTGTTTTTTAAAGGCCTGAATGTAAAATTGCCCACGAATTCGTCAGCTAGAGGGGAGACCTTCGACACTACGTTCATTCCCGGTCATAATTGCCCAAAACTCCAGGGATTAAGAGCAGGAGATTGGGAAGCGTTACGTCTGCTGGTCCCCTCTGGATCCGCCACTCTTTCCTGGCCAGATTTCATGGTGTGCCGCAGCTGTTGGAGAAAGGACCCTGTGCGGGGCACCTTTCTGCCGTCTCTCTAACATCTTGAGAGGAAAACCAAAATAGAATGCTTCTGAGACACCTTAGCAGGAAGCCAGGGGCGGCACACGCAGATTATCATAGAAAAATGAATTGTCTTGACAACATCTAATGTTTTGTGACACAGCGCAAAATCCACCCAGCTCTCAGGCCGAGGGGGAGAACAGCTCATTGACGATATTAAATTAAGCAGTGCTGCAGTGGACAGTAATTCGGTTTTCTGCCTTGCTACCTATCGTCTGGTGTGCAGCGCCATGGTGACAGTGGCTCTGCCCCGCTGACACCGCCACGACCCACTGAGCAGGTCCCTGCACGCGCCCACCGTCATCCAGGATGGACCCGCTCAGTACTGGAGAATGGCAGAGGGACTCCTCACCTCCAGCTCTCTGTGAATGGAGACTGCACCCTGTTCAGTATCTGCCAAGCTTCGTGGGGGGGACTCCAGGCTTAGCAGTACTGGAGAAGTGCCTATGGAAAATGGATGTAGGCAACACACACACACACACACACACACATTTGTATTCACATCTTTGTGGGAACCATCCATTCATCCCTATGGGCAAAACCATAATCCCAACTATGACAACCTTTACCCCTACCCAGCCCTAACCTTAACCATAAATAACCAAACAAAATACGAGACTTTTGGCATTTTTGGTTTTTTGATTGCACTCAGAGATTTTTATAAAACTGAGTCTCCCCTTGTGGGGACGGAAAAGGTGGTACTCATAACGTCAAAATAACAGGATTTTATCACATTGTGGGGGTATAAATCTCCATGTCAGCAAAGAAGTAACAAGGGAGCACAAGGAGAGGCAGCTAGAGTTAAGCACAGAAGGGCAGGAATGTTAGGCTAGACTAATACGAAACAGGGGTGACTCGTTAGGGCCACACTGGGGAAGGAAACAGGAGGATCAGCTGGGCAGGGTGTGACACTGGCTGACCCTACTGTCTCCTCTAAGCCAGTTTCATGAGGAGGCCTCCTGGGATGCTTCTCCAGCTGTCCTGAAGGAGGTCCCACCTATATGTTGAGCACTCATTGGCCGCTTTTCCTTCACTCTCTGGTCAATCTCCTGCAAAGCCATCTATGCAGTGTTTTGGTCAGGTGACCTGGTCATGTGATGAGACTCTGTATCACTCTCCTTTGTAAGAGAGGAAAGTAATACAAAACATAAGAAAGTAATCAAACTATGTCTCCAGTGTTTCTATTTCCATCCGTCCACCCATCCATCCATGTTCTAACCAATTATCCTGCACAGGTTTGTGGGGGAACCAAGACCCCAGTAAGACTGAGGAGCACCCTGGACAGGATGAGCTTTATATCTCTAATGTGTTCATGTAATACTGAGCTCATGGGTGAGCCAGATTCAAGATTGCAGTTGTAGATCTGTTATATTCTAGAGCTGCCCAAAAACAAAGGCCACCAGCCTTACCCAGACCTGTCATATGTGACATTTTGAATAAAATTTTGGAAGACAAACTTCAAATTACACACGAGATCATTTCAATGTGCTTTATTTCACATCACAGTGCAATTTTTTACATTTTTTCCTCACTATCTCCATGCACAACTGAAAATATGTTTGGTAAAAGCCTTGAGAGGAGAATATAATGTAATAAGGTTATAAATTAATGGGAAAAGACAAGCTCCCTTGTCTGGAAATAAGTTGGACTGGAAGATGGTATATCATGAGTATACAAATGGGGGGGCAGGTATCGTTTTCTAAAATAAAAACAGAAAGCGCAAGAAGGATATTTTGCATATGGTTGCATGTGTCACTGTGAATTACTGTGTAGCAGGATTACAGCCTCTATTTTATTTTCACAATCCATCTTCTCCCTTATTATGGTACCGCAAATATATATGTATTTAAAGTTTATTTGTTCAGACTATGCAAGCTTCCCGCCTCCTGGTACACAGGAGAATACCCTGCACTTTAAGCTATAAGTAATTCCCTGCCCTGCTAATGTCCCCATGCGGTAACTGTTTCCATACAGTGGTACAAAGGAAGGGCTTTAGCGTTAGCATGCGTTTGCCTGCTGCTACAATTCCATCTCGAAGGATAAGCTAATTTCGATGACGACTGTCTTTGTTCTTCTGTTATGCCAGGTTCAGCTCTGATATAAGACTTCTTTGAGCCTTTCCTATGCCTCAAAAATTCCTTTACAATAAAGCACCACTGCGTTCAGAAGTTAGCAGGAGTTAGCGTGAGTTGCCAGGGTTTCTCCTGGGGTGGAGATGATGTAAAGACTAATCTGGATAGCAGCACTAGAGGAAGACACATGGTTCCCCTTATGTCGCAGCCAAAGTAATGTTTAAAGTGTACACAGTGGTGTTCTTATTTGTTTGGAGAGTTCTCAGACCACTTATTGCTGGTAGGCAATTCTCTGCTGGTACCGAGACTCAACCTGTGTGTTTGTGACCTTGAAGCTCCAGGGATATTACTTCAAATCTAATGTGCAAGGATTCCCTCATGCTGTCCTTGTTTGTGATTTTTATCTCATTGTTATTATTGTTGGTGTCAGTATCCCGCGTCGGCTTGGTAACCTGCTCAGGCCTTTCCATATGCCACAGCTCAACAACCAGGTCTCCGTTTGGTTTCTGGATGGCATCAGCTGGTTAGCGACATTTAACCTTTTCGGATGAGTTTTAAAATACTGTTTGTATATGTATGGTTGACCTAAATAATTTTACCTTAATTTCGATGTAAAGTTAACCAGAATGGGATAATATGTTTAACTAAGTGCTCGGTACCATACCATACCATTCATCGCCCGTCAATAAGCACTTACCCAGTACGGGGTCTTGATGGGTCTGGAGCCTCTCCCAGAAAGCAGTGGACACCAGGCAAGGGGACACCCTGTGTGGAATGCCAGTGCGTCACGGGATACGCACCCACACAGAAGAAACTCGTGAGACACGAGAAGAACATGAATATTCCACACACAATGGGGCGGGAATCTACCGCACACCCCTGGGGGTGGGAGGCCACTGTTCAGTGACACTGTCTCCAGTGCTACATTTGGTATTGGAATTTATCCATCTCTCCTTTTTTGACCCACCACTGTCTGTAGTTGTCCTTGGAGAATTGTGCTGGATGGATTGCTGTCAGCACAGCAGCCTATTTGACAAAGGGAGACGCTTTCACCTTCAGACCAAACACGGCACACTGGCGGACGATCACGCGCAGGTGTGTGGGATGGACCCGGAGCACGAAACGCTCACGTGCTGAGCCAGTGTGCTGACCCTGCTAAGGACCTTACAGTGATGCCAATCACCCGACCCATTTAGCACTCTCAGTTCCAAGGTCTTTCTTTTACCTGTGTGTCCTCTATAGACAGGCGAGGAGGCCCGCTAAAGCTAACACAGCAGCTAAGCTATCAGAGAGAAGAAGCAGGACAGCCAATCAGGAAACAAGCAGACTGACAGAGCAAACTAAGGACACCCACTAACTGTTCAGCCACCTGCCCCCTAACAGGGAACCTGGCCAGTGAGCAATGAAGGTTTCTGTTAACCTCCTTGACACATAGCAGCAAAACTAACTTGGGTGGTTAGCGACACAGAAGTCTTAGAGATATTCAAGGCCTATGGGGGAGTGGTGTCCTGTGGCAGTCGTGAATAGACTCTAACCTTAGCAAAGGCATCCTACTCACACACTCCTGCAGGGTCCTACTCACTGGGCCAATAGAGCAGCTAAGACTTCTGGGAGGACTTCACCAGCTCAGCACAGTGCATGATGGCGTCCACACAGGGGTGCTTTAATCCACGGGCTTAACCGGACTGAGGATAATGGGCCTCATCTAACCTTGTTTAACAAAATTTTACTGCCCCCCCCCCACTTCCCTCCAATCTCTGCATCCACATGAAGTCAAATAAAGATGAAAATGGGAGACAGAAATGATCCTGCTGTCGGCTTACATATTGTTTCTACAGAGACCTCCTGAGGAACCTCGGGAACAGGCATTACCTATGAGTTATAATAAGCATCCTGCACTGAACAGCTAAAACCCACACAGCTTCTCCTTTAGCATGTGACAGCACTGACCACAGGAGATCCATGTTGTAACTACAAAAACTATAATAATAGGATTTTTTTTTTCCTTGTGGTTGGATGAGAAGTCAAAAGCTAGGCTTGGTAATAAACTGAAATGAGACAGGATGCCTTTGCCCTCACACCTGCAGGGTTTTGGGCTTTGATTCCGGCCCCTGCCCTCTGTGCGGACTGGGCCTGGTCTCCCTGTGCCCATGTGACCCTCCTCAGGGTCCCCTGCTCTTCTCCCATGATTCACAGACGTACGGGTTAGGTGGATTTATGCACCTAAATTGTATGTGATCGAGGATGTGCTCTGTGATCGACTGGCCTTCCTGGAATGGGCCCTGCGCACACTCTGTACCTGCACTGGATAAGCGGTTAAAGCAGATGGAAAGCTCCCAAACTGGCCTCCCATCTGTGGTATTCCCCTGGCTGTGATTGGCTGCATGCTCACCATGACCCAGTGCTGGTTAAACGGTGGCTGGTTAAATGGAGGGATAGACACATGGATAGCTTTCTGTTTAGTAATAAACTGTATGTGATGTTGCATAAAGCATGAATGTTCTGGTCTGAGGTAAAGCCATTCTAATGGTAGCGCCCATTAGGAGGTGAAGTGTGATAAAGTGGCTTGTTTAAACATTAGTGTTCCCTCTGGCTGCCAACACACATAGACTGACTGGTCGGACTGAGAGAGCGAATAAGCGCAGTATGCTCCCTCAGTCTCTCCCTGGCTGGCTCTGATGGCTTGGGGCCCACTTTGGATGCTGAGACATTTCCAGGCTCCGGCAGGCAGGTGGCACCCCTCAGCGCAGCATAAGCAGCTAGCCGGGGAGGTCAACCTGAAATGTCTGGGCTGCCCCAGTGGCCCCCAGCACACCAGCCCCTGCCAGGAGCTTGAGGACCGCAACTTATCCCTGCCCTCCGCGTACCAGCACACCAGCCAAATGGACAGACACACACACACACACATCACACACATACACACACTGTTGAGTTTCGATTCCAAAGTAAGT
>JAODKC010000044.1:35201902-35224848 GCA_026777985.1 Mormyrops attenuatus | reverse complement strand
CATGGGTAGCGAAGGGGGGAGATGGGGGGTGCAGCTCGTTGAGGGGAATATCAATCGGCCCAGCCCCGCTGTGCTGAGCTGGGTCTGCTTGACGAGAAAGATTAGAGCGGGTGGGAGGTGGGGGGGGGGTCTGTGTCATCGGCAGCTCGGAGAGTAATGGGCCAGGCCCGGTTCAAGGCGAGGGCCCGGAACATATTGCCATCAGACGCCCCGTCCCAGGCTGACGGACCATCTCACTGCCTCTCGCACCCACACGTGAAATAGAGGTTAACCGGCAATCCGCGTTTTTTTCACCTCCCCCCCTTTTTACTAGGGATGAAAACTACCGTTGGGAGGCCCAGGACAATTTTTATATAGGATTAGAAAACAAAAATCAATATTTAATTATCTGTGAGCCTTTTGTGTCACTGCATCTTTAGATCAGTGAGTGCATGGAGGCCAGCTCTCAGCCATGTAAGTGAGTGACTCATTAAAGCGGCAGTATCTTTTTACAAGGGTTTTATTGCGCTGTGTTAAAGCTTAATGCGCAGGCTCCTTGGCTCACCAGCACGCGCATCTGCGTGTGTGTGCCCGTGTGTGTGTCTGTGCGTGTGTGTGTGTCTGTACAGGCCCCGTCATCCCCATTTCAGGGTTTACGGATTTTCTCCTAGTAGGAAAAACACTTCGGGACGAATAGAGTGATGTTTTGCCTTTGAAAGCGTCTCCCTGAGAGTCGATATTATCGAGCCGAATGAACAGAGGGTGCGCACTCCAGAATGGGGTCCAGAGAAACTCGCTGGGGATCAGCTTCAGCTGCTTATTTTTATTTATTGGCACAAAGTGTCGCATGATACTTAAATGAAAATCCACGCGATTCCCAACAGGACGCTTTTGGATTCTGTGACTATCAGTTCACTTCAGCCGCCATTAAGTGACTTGCTTGAATTTTCATTCATTCTGGCTGCTTCCCCCATCATGTGAGTTTTGATGGAAGCTCGGTGTCTATGAGTCATCTGTGATTGTTATATATCATCCATCCATCCATCCATCCTTATCCAGTACAGGGTCACAGCCATCCTCTGCCAGAAACTTGCAAACTTCACACAATGGGAATCAAACCTAGAACTCATACAATGAATGGATCTCAAAGAATCAACTGAAACGTCATCCATCCCAGAGTCCTGCGGTCGCCGCATCCTCCCCGCCCCCCACGTGCCTCTCAGCAGCTGGCCCTAGCTCTTCTGGCATCTTCACTAGCGCTCTGTTGTTGCTCCTCCTGGCCACGGAGTCCCCGTTTCCATCCAGCATGCCATACCCACCACAACTGCTCATGCACGCTGTCAGGGTGGCGAGTCCCACAGAAATTAACCCAGCATGCCCCCCGAGTCTGTGCCACAAGATGAGCAGCAGCTGGTTCAAGGTGGGGGATACCAGCACTGAGGTGGCTGATAATCCGCACATCCATTACCTGAGCGAGTGGGGGGATTCATCCCAGTTAAGGCAGCAAGAGAGGCGCCGGCTGGGTCAACGGCACGGTCAACAGCACACTGCTTCCCAACGGGCCCCTGCCCATTACTTACTGTGATGGATGGCCCAGCAGGGTGCAGTGAATCAGGCTCCCTCTCTGCCATGGAGGGCTGGAAGCCATATAAGGGCCTCCAGCTGGAAGGGTGCTCCTCCTCGTGGTGGGAGGCGTCATAAGAAATAGCAGGTGATGCTCAGCTCTCTCTACCCATGGTTTCCTTATGCACTTCAGACCTGTTCTTCGCACATAACCTCCATGAAAACCTGCTTTTACCCTGCAATAAACTCCCTCTTCCCAACTTCTCAAATAGACACACACACATATTGGCATACCTATCTAAATGGGGACCTTCCATTCATTTCTATGGGGAAAACACTAATCCCAATCATGATACCCATGATACATGACTTTACATGGCATTTTAAGTTTTTTGATTGCAGTCACAGATTTTGATAAAATGAGAAAAAGTGTCCCACGAGGTCAAAATAAGAGGTTGGTCCCCACAATGTAAAATATACTTAAGTCACACACACATATTTATATACATATTCAGTCGTATCTGTTTGCCATTGCGTGTGCTGCATGACAGCCTAAAAGCGGGAGGATACACTGCCAGGCACCTGGACCTGCAGCATTCGGTAGATGAATGTACAGCCCAATGCAACTACATATATATATATACCATATAATTGCACATTATTTTAATATTTTTCTGACCTTCCAATTGATGCATTATCTCTTTCACAATTTTTTTCTTCAAAAAAACATTTCCTTAAAATTAAACTAAATTAAATCCTCGCTGTTTACTAATCATTTTCTGCAAGGAGTAGCTAATTATTAAAATCAGTTTTAACCTTTTATCACCTGTAACACTTGTTAAAATTCACTCAACTACTTTACTTGTCTCTTTTTCTACTTTGAGCTTTTTTAGCGTGCAGGAAAAGTAATTAAAATTCATCATTACTAGCTCTGCTTGCTGACCTTCTGTGCCCTGGTGTTACAGGAGCAGAGCGAGTCTCCGACACACCCAGATGCGACGTCTCGCTCAGCAAGATTAAACCCGCAAAGCGCTAGAAAACACACACAGGCATCAGGAATGTGCCGCCGTACGTCGGGCCATTTAAGCCGGGAAATTAAGCAGCATATGTCTGAAGACCTAATTGGCGTAATTGCTGTTAGCGAGTCTGTTAGGGGACTCGATCCACACCAGCGCCCACGAGCATCCGACTCCGCGTGCTCACTCTCCGTTTCTTGTTACAAGGGGAAATTTCCAGTTGCTGATTACCTCATAAATAGATCATTGTAATCATAACCTAGCTGAGGCCAGCGAGCGTGAATAATGGAGGCGGGGGCTGGCCGAGATCTCCGAGAGGGTGATTCTGGAAGCTTCTGTCCAGTAAGGGGGCAAAGGGACGTTATCCAGCGGGCACCCACGTGCGTCAGAGTGCCAGAAGCTATCAGCTCAGGAACAGGTCCCCACGCTGCAGGGCTGCATGAATCCTGGAGCTGATTGAGGCAATCAATCAAAATTAGGCCCTCATGCCAATGATCTTCAAGCCCTGGAGTGACAGGTGCAGTAAACCAAAAAGCAGGAGGTCTCCATTCTGTAACCGCAGGAACGGAGCGGTCTGCAGGAGTCAATGTCATCCAAGAAGATGCTATTAGTATATTCTGGCCTGTCCAGGCTATAGTAACCCATCTTCTAATAAAATACTGACCCATAGCAGGACCAAGCATTTCCTGAAACATGTGCATGTTAGATAACAGTCACAAACCTCATGTTTCCATTACTTCTTGTATTTTGTTTGGTTACTTATGGTTAAGGTCGTCATGTTCGGATTAGGGTTCTCCCCACAGAAATGAATGAGAGTCCCCCAAAGAAATTACAAACGTGTGTGTGTGTGTGTGTGTGTGAGAGAGAGAGAGAGAGAGAGCTCCATGGGATCTTCATACTCAGCCCCCGCTGGCAGCCCAGACATCCCCCATTCCCAGGCAGGGGGCGCTGGTAGGCCACTGTGCAGGACAGATGCTGACCTGAACCCAGGTTTCAGCTCAGATCTACGGGAATATCAGGGTACCATTCAGAATCAGGTACCATTCCTATTAAAATTCAGACAATATTAATAAAAAATTGGTTGGGTGCAGCTGCTGTTTGATAAAGACTTTGGAGGCAATCTTAAAGGTTTTAAAAAGCTGACAGGTCACCCAGAGTCCTTCCTCTCGATAAGCACAACAGCGGGCATCTAGCTGAACTACTCACACTGACTGCCCAATGGCAGGGGTCACTGAGCATGGCCTGGCCCCATCGTGACCAATGGCAGGCTAAGGCACCTACCTTACCCCAGTGTGGACAAAGTTTTTGGCCGAAGGGCCGGATTAGATTGTTTTTTTATTGTAAAGCAGGCCACCGTTCATACGCCATAACAAAAATTTTATGTCCAACATATGTTGTGGGGGATGGGGGGTCATTAATAAATCTCAGTTCTTCAAGGTGGTGATTTTTTGATTTCCACAAGATCTAAAAATTGCACACACATTTTGCTAATGTACTGCCATGTGTGAGTTTGGCATGGTGCAGAGACTCAGTTTAACCCAATTTAAATCGAGATTTTAGGTAAACTTTAGTTGAAATCAACCTGCATGCACATACTGTATAGCACTAACTAATACAGAGACACACACCAACACTACCGTAGCCAAACGTGTAACATGTTTTCACGCGAATGAGAAAACAACAGCGAATGTCAAATGATACATCATAACATTCTAAAGTGAAATAATGTTTCTTTGCACAGAATAAAAGAAAAACAAATTATAAATTAAAGATAATGAAAAGAGTGTAGTGTCTTGTGATGGACAGCCCTGTGCTGAATGCTGCCTGAGCTATAAGCTCCTCCTCCCATCGACCCCCATGACCCTGTCCAGGACTGGGTGTGGAACATTGATGGATGGGTGAATAAAAACTATAATATAGGAAATAAAACTTGAAAAAGCATATACAGTGGTGCTTGAAAGTTTCTGAACCCTTTAGAATTGTCTGCATTTCGTCATAAATATGACCAGAAACATCATCAGATTTTCACACAAGTCCTCAAAGTAGATGAAGCGAAGCCAGTTAAATAAATGAGTCAAAAATATTTCACTTAGTCAATTATTTATTGAGGAAAACGATCCAATATTATATATCTGTCAGTGGCAAAAGTATGTGAAACTCAGGATAAGCAGGTATTTTGAAGGCAAAATTAGTCTGGTGCCTTCAATCAATGGCATGACAATCAGGTGTGTGTGGACACCCTGTGTTATTTAAAGAACACAGATCTATCAAAGTGTTAACACATGTTTGTGGAAGTGTATCACGGCACAGACAAAGGAGATTACTGAGGACCTCAGAAAAAGGGTTGTTGATGCTCATCAGGCTGGAAAAGGTTACAAAACCATCTCTAAAGAGTTCGGACTCCACCAATCCACAGTAAGACAGATTGTATACAAATGGAGGAAATTCAAGACCATTGTTACCCTCCCCAGGAGTGGTCGATCAACTAAGATCACTCCAAGGCGTGTAATAGTCGGCCAGGTCACAAAGGACTCCAGGGTAACTGCTAAGCAACTGAAGGCCTCTCTTGCACTGACTAATGTTAATGTTCATGAGTCCACCATCAGGATGACACTGAACAACAATAGTTTTCATGGCAGGGTTGCGAAGAGAAAGCCACCGCTCTCCAAAAAGAACATTGGTGCTCGTTTGCAGTTTGCTAAAGGTCACGTGGGCAAGCCAGAAGGCTATTGGAAGAATATCAGGTGGACAGATGAGACCGAAATAGAATTTTGTGGTTTGAATGAGAAGCGTTATGTTTGGAGACAGGACAACACTGAATTCCAGCATAAGAACCTTATCCCATCTGTGAAACATGGTGGTGGTGGTAGTATCATGGTTTAGGCCTGTTTTGCTGCATCTGGGCCAGGACAGCTTGCCATCATTGATAGAACAATGGATTATGAATTTTACCAGCAAATATTAAAGGAAAATGTCAGGACACCTGTCCATGAACTGAATCTCAAGAGAAAGTGGGTCATGAAGCAAGACAACGATACTCAGCGCACAAGTCGTTCTACCACAGAATGGTTAAGGAAGAATAAAGTTAATGTTTTGGAATGGCCCTGTCAAAGTCCTGACTTTAATCCAATTGAGATGTTGTGGAAGGACCTGAAGAGAGCAGTTCATGCGAGGAAACCCACCAACATCCCAGAGCTGAAGTTGTTCTGTAAGGAGGAATGGACTAAAATTCCTGAATACTGAAATGAAACGTTCACATACTTTTGCCACTGACAGATGTGTAATATTGGATTATTTTCCCCAATAAATAATTGACCAAGTGAAATATTCTCTCATTTATTTAAAAAGTCTCATTTATTTAACTGGGTTTGCTTTATCTAATTTGAGGACTTGTGTGAAAATATGATGACGTTTCAGGTCATATTTTTGCAGAAATGTAGGCAATTCTATAGGGTTCACAAACGTTCAAGCACCACTGTAGTGCCCTGTGCTGGTCTTGGCCTCCCATCCCGGGTGTCGCCCGCCCCCTGCCCTGTGCTGGTCTTGGCCTCCCATCCCGGGTGTCGCCCGCCCCCTGCCCTGTGCTGGTCTTGGCCTCCCATCCAGGGTGCTGCCTGCTCTCTGCCTTGTGCTGCTTGGGAGGGGCTCCACGCTCACCGCAATCCTGCACTGAATCAGCACTTATGGAAGATGGATGGAAAGATAAGAGCAGAAGTAAGCAGAGAAAGTTTTGTTCCTTCTGGGGAAAAAAGAGGTGTAAATTTTGTCCCTCTTCAAAAACACAGTAGAGTGGTCCATAAGTGATTGTCCAGCACTGAAGGTGTGCCATGAAGTTAAAGCGCGGTGCAATATATGGAGCCCAGTGAGCTCTTAAAAGCAGCATGCATGGCTGCAGGATGTGAGCGAGACCACGGGGGGCGCTGTGCCATTGATGGGCCACCCCTGCAGCACGCACAATCATTAGTCAGAGCAGGGGGCTAACCACTGCTGTGGGCCAAATTACCCTCCCCCCAAGCACACATACACACGCAAACACACACACCAGCACCCGATGTTACACCTCCTGCTCTCCCCTTCTTCCCATTCCCGCTTCTGGTTGGCCGTGTTGGAACATAAAGACGCTCTGATGTACCGCCCATCTTTATCGCAGAAATGTAAATAACTAGATTAGCAACTTCATTTTCATGTGTATGCATTTTACACGCCCCCTTTCAGTGTGTTACAGTGAAACAGACCATCCGCTTCCCCATCCGTACATCAGTTTTCAAGAGCCATTAATCCAGTGAGGACCCTCAGGACCCGGGAACAGCCTGGGATGGGGAACAGCAAGGTCAGAGTGCCAGGCAGCCATGGACAGGTCCCCCAGGTCTAAAGCAGTGTGTACAGTGACTGTGTCACCACTGTGCCATTGAGATCTATAGCCGCCACTCCAGAGTCCTCCAGACCTTCACTCTTCTTTTCCTGAAAACGACGGAAAGTGATCTATGGAAATGTTTCATTTGTGAACACTATGCGTCCCCTAAACTGGCCAATATGTGTGGCAGCCTGTGATAGATTCGAATCACTATGCTCTGTGCATTCTGCAATAGGCTCCAGGCTCAATGTGACCTTGTATTGGATAAGCAAAGAATTTATGGATGGATGGATGGATGGATGGATGGATGGATAGAAGGAAGGATGGACATTTTTTGGTTTTCAGCTGAAAAGACTAAAAGTGAGCTCCACTATTCTCTTGAATTAAGTACTTTGCTAGGGTTAGATGCCTATGGCTAATCAATCACATAGACGCTAAACAGAGAAAAGTTTAAAGATCAGACTTGCTGCTGTTTTTCCCCATCATCCTCAGCCCGGCTGTGTTATTTACAGCAGTGACAGCAGACTGAGGGAGGCCTGTGATCTTCAGTCCACACCGCCGGGTTGAAAAGGGACCATGAGTTCCTTGTATTGCAGTTTCCCAGGTATCTTTGCATAAATGAATGTCTCACATACAGCGCACCCTAATCACATGTGGGCCAGAGATGCCAGTTTCCATGGCGACTCATAATCCTCCCTCAGACAGTTTTATAAACTTCCATTAAATGACAAACCCAACCTTTCAAGCCTGCTAAGGTGGAAATCACTGTGTGTGTGTCGGGGGTGGGGGGTAATAGTGAAAAGTGCATGTCTTTAGATACATCAAAGCCAAACAGGAACTTTACTGTTATCACTCTGCATTTTTTCTATCGTTTCTCTGCCTGTAGATCTTATCAGAGCCCTTTCAATTCCTGGCTCTCTTCCGTGAATGTGCTTCTATTAAAAAAATCCCTCTATAGCAATTAATTAAAATTAGAATTTAATCAAGCAATCGGGAGATGTAATTTATTTCTGCCAGATAGAGATATGCAGCAGAAGTTTGTTATGGCTGCAGGCGCCATGCAAAATGCTCTTTTTCTAGAAGACTGTGGAGCTGCTAAGGATCAGTCAGAGAAAGAGTTATCAACAACCCTGGGCTTTTGGATTAATAACTCAGCACAGGCCAGGAAGCCAAACTGCCAGTATTAACTGAGTAACTGAGTCGTTGTGCTCTGCTTTTTTATACCTTGGCGGCCTGGTTTTCAATGGGGAGTCACATAACCACTGTTCACCAGCTTGGCTCGGATTGCAATCAGCTCGCAGAGTGGGGAGGACCAATTCGCAGATTGTCACGGACGGTGTGTTGAATGCACAAATGCTTACATCATGCGCAGAGTGCGCTTTGTGGAACATGCTGCAGATGCTTTGTGGAACATGCAGGAACAGCCATTTTCATTTTTGAACAGAGCTCCCTGGAGCTGCTGTGCTTTGGGTCCACGTATTTGTAAATCTGTGTTGTTCCTGTGAGGTACACGCTTGTCTTTAGTATTTAAACTGTTTATGGGAGTTGGGGAGGAGGGGGGAGCAAAAAGGAATTTATATTATGGTGATGTTATACCTTAAATTCTTCATTAGACATTTATTGCTTCCTGCACCTCTCATTTCAAACGATGCCTTCAGGCTGTCCTTAGCACTTACGCTCGTCAGATATAAACAGCTTTAAATATAAATGTGCTCTGCATAAGGTACCCCGGAGAGAATCCTTTCCGCCCACCACGGCCGCCACCTCTTCCCCTGTGCTTTGACTCTTCTGTGGCGTCACAGGTCGGCCGAGTCCCGCGTGTGGGATGGGAGAGCTGCCCCACAGCTCGCATCCTCATAGATGCGTTTCGCGGTGGCGTACATCAGGTCAGCCAGAGCCGGCTGCCCATCGCATAAGCGTCTCCCAGCAACCTGCTCAGGATTCCCAAATCTCCAACAGCGACCGATACGGCTGATACAGAGCTTTATCCAGCACACAGTGTCACGTGACTCGACGTGTGTAAAGGAAGCCATGACCACCGCGTCAGTGCTGCGTCTCCCCCGCCTCGGCTGCAAGTGTGGCTCCCTCCCGGAGAAGCCGGTCAGTCTCCATCAGCTCCACAGCTGGGGGCCACGCCGCTTGTCTTTTTTTTTTCTTCCCTTCTCCTCTCATGCATGTACAGATTGACTCCCTCCAATTACAGAAGCACTTTCTTCAATCACATCGGAACGAATTACCTGACAAATTAAAGAACGAAAAAAACACACACCGGCTATATCCATACTCTTTGGAGGCGGCCCGTCTTAGCGCTAATGAAATTTGCTAAACCATACATCAGAGGCTGCCGTCGCCGGCTTGCTGTTTCCCAGCTGGGCCAGACCCCCCCTGCTGTTTTAATATGGATTTTGCTGATGATTATTCCTATATCAAATGCGCCTCGTGCTCCCTGCTCCTGATTTCCTCACCATAAAATTGCCTCCACTTCCACGTTCCCATTTCGATACAGCCTTGAAAGACACACTTTATGTATTTTAATGTGCATTACATGTGTGCTGCTTATACCAGCAGGCAAATGCGATTTGGGTGATTAAATAGCATCAGTACAGTAGCATTAGATCAAGCCTCGTCATATTAATCACCCACTTTTTAAATATCCTTGTAAGGTTATTGGCCGGACTGGCAGTGAATTCATTTGTTTATGCTGAAATGAAATGCATCTTGCAGTTGTAAGGACAGATTCATTACTCTTTATCACACCGCTGGATAAAAGGCTTCGGTGTTGAGTGAGGTAAAGTGTGCCGCGTGAACCAAAAGATTAAATTAAATTATTTAACAGTCAGGCAAGTACATGTATTTGAATATCTATATTGCAAAAGTACCTTCAGGCATATATGTATATATTCTTTCACATATTGTGTTGTCCATTTAATGGCATGCATTACATTACTGCAAAAAATATCAGTATTGTGATATAATGTTAGAAATTCTGTGTCATAATGTGTGTGTGTGGGGGGGTGTGTGTGTGGGAGGGGGTATGGTTATGCATTACATTGTGGGGACCAAGTGTCCCCATAATGTAATTAAAAACCTGTTATTTTGACATCGTGGAGACAATATTTTTTGGTCCCCATGGGGCTAAATTTTATAAAAATCAAAAAATCAGTTAATAAAAATATTTGTGTGTGTGTGTGTGTGTGTGGGTTATGAATATCTTACATTGGAGGGACCACCCTGTTACTTTGACCTTGTGGGACACATTTCTTCTGTCCCCGCAATGGTGTCACACAGGTCTCCTTTGGGTACTCCAGTGTCATCCAGAAATATGTGGTTATGTGAGGTGACATTTCTAGATTGCCAATAACATGTGAGTATGTGACAGATTGGCACCCAGATTGCCCCCTGCCTGGTGCCCCTGCTTGCCGGGCTTCCAGACTTGCACTATGGCTCTGTACTGCATAAGCAGTTAGATAAAATGTAAGAATGGGTGTATTAGTGGGAATATACACGTGTCACAGTGAGAGGCTGAGAATAATCTGTCTGAAGAAATTTTTGCCTGAAATTTGCTGTTCCCTCTAACCTATTGGGTCCTATTTGTGGGTCAGAGCTTTTCCCCAAAGTGACCCCAGAGCGACTCCATGATGACTGTCACATGTTCCACTGCGTGTCACTTTTATAAGGCTTTGATAGTTTGAGATTACGACAATGGCTTTTTCCAGAATCAGACTGTGAGCGTGTGGCTGTCACATCATGCCCTGGATTTATATGGAAGGGATACTTATTTCGGAAGCTCCGGGGTCTCATACCGCTTCTGCGTCACTTAGATGCATACCCCCCCCCCCCCCCCAGCCCACACACACAAATTAAAGCCGTGTACCGCTAAGGGCACCCCGCTAAGCGGCCGAGCGGCTTGTTATGTACCGCTGCAGGACCTGGACATGTGGCCGGCGCGCTGGCACAGTGTCCCAGCAGAAGCCCGGGTGCCGTAGCCCTGAGCGAAGCACTTAAGCAGAACCACAGCTGAATTAATGGGGGGAAGTGCAGCGCCGTGCGAGCCACAGTGCAGAGAAGCAGCTCCGAAGCAGGTCATTCATTTACAAAATAATGACTGCACTCGCTAAGATAGAACGTAGTGCTGTGGCATCTGTTACCATCAATCTGCTTTATGCGGGAGTTCTTTCCTTTTATATTTAAATTTTAAACAGAAAAAAACGGTGCATCACTTTTCAAAATCTGCACGAGTTCACAGCCTGCGAAAGACATTTAAATCAACATTGATGTGGGTTTACATTCGGAGGGAAAAACAGGCAACTGTGAAAGTCACATGGGCATTGCTGCTATGGACTGGGTCTACTGAACTGAACATCCTTCAATTTGAGCTTCAAACAACAAAATGATAATGTAAAATGTAAAAAAATAGGTTTACTCACAGAACCCTGTAAAATAACTCAGCAGCACTGTGACTCACGGCACAGGCAGAACATATGGCTGCCAGAATAGTTTGTCCGAAACAAATCGGAAACCGACCATAGAGACAGGGAAGAGCACTTCAGCAATCTCCACATTTCTGTTTTTAATTACTAGCTCTTTTTAACTTATTGAAGCGAAAACAACAGTGGGGGCCTTGCAGTGTCGGTGCCACAGTACCGAAAGAGGAGGAGAGGGTCCCCAGGGACCATGAGAAAACGCCTTTGATAGCTGTGTGTTTGTGAAAATATGAGAGTGTATTCTCAGAGGGCCAGAGATGCTCTCCTCCATTTGCGCCTTCCTCTCCTCTGCCTGTCCTACCTCAGTGAAAGCCACCGCATACCAGCCATACAGCAGTCAATAGAGGGGAGTCACTGACGTCACTTTCCCATCGGGGCACCCCCCGACGAACTGAGTGGCAAAACATACTACAACATAGCTGATTTTAGTTGGGGAGACTGTGAAACAAGTGATTATTTGCTTAAATTAAAGGCAGTTGTCTGTATGTGGCTAGGAATCGAGTTTCCTGACAACTTGTTTTGTAAAAGCTTTTAAAGTTATCTGGCTAACTGTCTCAACTTGCTTTGACTCACCCAACTTTGTTTTTAGAACACAAGGCTCGTCATACTGCATGTTTTTTAATAAATGCTAACAAAAACTTTACAGTAACACTGAATATAAATGAATGATGCTAAACATTTAATTGATGGCTAGTCGATACAGCATATACCTTAAGGTATTATTTTACCCAAAAGTCCGACGTACCTGACAAAATATGACAACCGCATATCCACGTTTCGGAGCCTGTTAAAAGATAGCTCTCATTTCTTGTTACACTGGTTTTGTACAATTGCACGACAGCTCTTTCCCATTTTAGATGTGTTTTCACAGCATCCAAGCTGAACACTAACGCTGCCACTCAGTGTTTTTGCCACCCAGTGGGTGTGAGCGCATTGACTGCTGTGACGTCATGTGCATCCCCTCTATTCTCAGCGCACATGAGCACCACCTCCTCTTTTACTAAGGACATTAAGGTTAGGACAAACAGACACATGCAGAGCAGAGAGATCTAACAGACGACTATCTAAATGGCGTCTGTGCTTCACCCATTTGCACAGCCCAACAGAGACAGTAACAAATTCAGATTATACACTTTGGATGAACATGCAAGATTTGAACCTGAAACCTACTGGGCACAAGACTTCAGCCAAAACCACCAGAACACAACAAAGATCGAGGACCAGCTGCCAGTCTCCCCAGTGCCACTCTGCACCCCCTTCACCACAACCCCCCCCCCCAACACCGCCTCTCAGCATTTTGCTTCAGCAGCAGATTTACTGTTGATCTCATGTGTCCTTCATGGCATCTTTATCTAATTTGGGAAGTGAGATACAGGGAAGCCGCGCCCCCCTTCTTGTCCCCTCTGCTGTTATTATTATTATGTCGTGTCTCCTTTCTGTAACCGTAACATTATAATTCATTCATCATTTGCCCAGGAGTCGCGGCGGGACACACGAACCCCGGCTGAATCATGTGGTTTTACACGACATGGCTCGGAGCTATGCTGCTAGATGCATGCATATATGTAACATATGTGTAACATGTATGTAATGTTTATGTAAGGCTGTGCCTTTTTTGAAGGTTATTTCATTGTCGCGGGTCAGCTATGATGGCACGGGAAGGAAGCCCCAAGGAGGAGCCCTGAGGTGGAGCCCCAAGGAGCAGGCCCTTAGGAGGAGACCTGAGGAAGAGGCCCTGAGGAGGAGGTCCCGAGGAGGAGGCTCTTAGGAGGAAACCCCGAGGAGGAGGCCCTTAGGAGGAGGCCTAGAGGAAGAGGTCCCGAGGAGGAGACCCCGAGGAAGAGGCCCCGAGGAGGAAGTCCCGTGGAGGAGGCCCTGAGGAAGAGGCCCCGAGGAGGAGGTCCCTAGGAGGAGGCCCTGAAGAGGAGGTCCCGAGGAGGAGACCCTGAGGAAGAAGCCCTGTGGAGGAGGCCCTGAGGAAGAGGCCCCGAGGAGGAAGCCCCGAGGAGGAGACCCTGAGGGGGAGGCCCCGAGGAGGAGGCCCCGAGGAGGAGACCCCGAGGAGGAGGCCCCGAGGAAGAGGCGAGGCTTCGTTAAGATACTCCGGCAGAACAGAATCTGCTGTTTTTTTCAGCTCGACCCTGCCCCTTATTCCCTGAGAGCTTGGGGACAGCGCTGGTTAAGGTCTCGTATTCCCTCCCCATGGCTTTGTTTGGGCTTGTCCATGGGTCTTTTAGCCTTGCCCCCCCCCCCCCTTAAAACTGAGGCAGAGCACCCCCCCCCCGGTCTGCCTAGGGTGGGGCTCGCTGACAGCTTTAACAGCTGCTGGAGAGATCATTCTCGGAGGCCGCGTACTGGCAGATGCTGGGCTGCCCCCCCCCATTGTAAATCCTACATTGTTATTAAAGTGAAACACTATGTAGAAGGGACCCAGGCATCATATGCACTCTGTGCTATAAGCTCCTCTTCCTCTAACACGGCACACAAGTATGGCCAAGTAAATACGAGCAACCTGTGTGTGTTTGTGTGTGTGTGTGTCTGTGTGTCTGTGGTCCAGGTATGCCCACAACGTGATGAATACCCATTTTTTTTACCTTATGAGGACCAGTTTCCTAGTCCCCATATGAGAAAACTCTGTTTTATAAAAATCTACAGTATGATTACAATGAAAAAACTAAAAATGCAAAAACTCTTGTATTTCGTTTGGATACTAATGATTATGGTTTGGGCTGGGTAGGGGTTAAGGTTGTCATAGTTTACATTTTTCCCATAGAAATGAATGAGCGGTCCCCAAAAAGATATGATTACACAACTCTGCGCGTGTGTTTGTCTGTGTGTGTCTGTATGTGTGTGTCTGTGTGTGTGTGTCTGTGTGTGTGTTTGTCAGTGTGTGTGTGTGTCTGTTTGTCTGTGTGTGCATGTGTGTGTGCGTTTGTGTGTGTTTGCATGTGCCTGAATGTGTGTGTGTCTGTGTGCGTCTCTGTGTGTGTCTGTGTGTGGGAGAGGGCGTGCTGCGCTTGTCCATTTCACCCGACAGCTCACCTGTTAAAAAAAAAAAAAAGTTTAAAGCGAACAGCCATTCTCCAAAAAAACATTTAAAATGTAAACACGTTCCTCTCTCCCCATTCAGAATGGTTTCTGTGCCTGTGGAAGCAAAGATATTAAAAATACATAATTGAATTTAATTTAACAAGATGTATTATTAAAGGGAATTTGTGGTGAGAAAAAATTTTGTGTGGAATTTGAAATGCTGATGTAATATGAATTATCTTCTCTTTCTTCTCTGCAAACCTGAGAATAATTGTGGGTTTTTCTGCTTCTTGTTATCAGTGCTGCCTGTGTTGTGTATGTTTATCGACTTTAGCATACAGCACCTCATGCCGGCCCGAGAGACGGGACTGGCTCCTTCCTGCTGCCTGGATGTGAGTTCCAGGCCCACCCCAAACCTGTAGAGGGTCCTGCCTGTTCTCCCCATTCCCTCTTAAAGACACACTATTCCGGTGAATAGGTTGTATAAAGGCATATAGACGGCAAACAGATCCATGCGACTTAAGAACGAAGGGCGTGTGATGGGGATTTTATGAAAAGCTCACTTTAATAGCCAGGAACAGTCCAAAGCAGCACCATCATGCTATTTTCACGTCCTAAAGGTCAAAGGTAATTTGTTGTTAACCAATCAGCTGTCAATGAACTGCTCACAGGTGTGTAACTGGCTTGTCACCTAACCCTGGGACACACACACCCTCCCCACTCGCTCAAAAGCGCGCTGACGTTTAACAGCACAGTGTCGCCTTTATGCAGCATTGCTTTATTCCCGCTGTGGTTTAACTGGCAGTTTCTCTGCATTGCAGGATGAGAATAAAGCGTGTGCATTGTGAGCCGGCGGCCATGAGCCAACATGTCAGTCACACACAAGGCCATTCTGTGTAACCCTGCCTGTGTTCATTGTTGACGGTGACTGCCAAATTTCCAGGAGGTTTAGCTTTACATCTCTCTGAAAAAGTTCCTTTAAAATTAAACAAAGTAAGAAAGGTATGTATAGAACAAATAAATCACAGCCATCCATCAGGATAAATGACAAATCATTCTAATTCAGTGCAATATGCTTTTTGTATTGATTACATACAGTGGATTATCATATATCTAACCTGTGACCTCAGCCAGGATAAGCAGGATGGATGAATGGATTATATACTGTCTGTGCAGTAGAGGGTCACAGGCGCCCAGGGACCTCTGCAAGGGAGCACAAGCTTGGGAACTCTAGCCCCCCCAGGGCACACGCTGGGGGCCAGGGCGAGACACCAACTCACATAAGCCACATGCTTCTGAGCCAGGGGAGGAGATCCAAGTACAAGGAGGACATGCAAAGAGCTCACACACCAGGTCAGGGGGGGAAATCAGATCCAGAGGTGTGAGGCTGCCCAATTAGCCACCCCCCCCCCCACCATGTCTGTATACACAGAACGTGTGCATGTGTGTGACATATGACAGCAAATATAAACACATATATGTATCTCTGTGAATATGTGAGTGACTGGCATGTGTGTCCTGTGGTTGGCTGGCACCCCGTCCTGAGTGGCACCCCGTCCTGAGAGCTCTGGACCCCTGTAACACTGTGAGAATAGAAAATGGATGGATGGATGGATGGATGGATGGATGGATGTGTATTTTTACGGTTTTATGTCAAGCAAATGCCTTATTAGATATCAGTACATAATATGTATTAGGTAAGCCACCACCAAGAATAATCTAATAACGCATCCCTGCGCAGATCACTCACTTGCTCGAGAAAGTTCCCTGTCTTGTGCGGTTCGATGTCTCCTGCCCTCAGAATGATAATGGAGATGAACGGAAAGGTCGCTGTCCAGTTGCTGTTTCACGGGGACAGAGAGGGGAAAAAAAACGCTGGCACAGAGGATACAGAAGGTCAAGCATGCTCTGAATGTGTGTGTGTGGGGGGGGCACTGCCTGTCATATTATTTTTATTTATATGCTGACACCCCCCGGGAGCAGCTCCGTGCACAAAGTACATTACCTCCCGCTGGATTATTACATTATTTAGCCAAACCGCATTCACTTAGCATTTGCACACAAAGTCACTAACGTCGCCACTCACGGGCTCTTTATTTATTTATGACACGATTCGCACGTTTCAGTGTTCTCATCTGAGAAAAGGCTGAGCCCAGGCCCTGCTTCCCTGGGCTGTAAACCCGCGATGTCTGAGTACCGGCATCACGCCATCTACTGCTCCAAGACAGCCCTCAGCCATTCCACCAAAATCCAACCTTAACCACGCACCGTTTCAGTTACACCGTTTCACTAAAATGTTTATGCTTGTGTGTTTCATTTATAGTTAAGTTCACCAACAATAAGCAACCAGCGGGTAAGCACCAGTCTAAACGATGACCTCAAGTGGCCAAACTGAAGTCTACAAGGTGACTTCAGTGACAAGTCAAAGTCATCATATAATTATCAGATAGCAGGTACATGCAGGCCTGGCACCACAAGGGGGCATAAGGGGGCGGCACCCCCACAGACAGACCGTTTTTTCATTTTAAAATCTAATACATAATTCAACTCAGCATAATTTGCTAAAAACCAAAGTCACATTCTAGCCTACATTTTCAAATCCTCACAAATTCACTTGATTGGTTGTCTGGATGAGCCCAAGCTAACTAATGTAGCGTAAGCTTGGTGAGCTGGGTTGTCTGTGATCAACTCTAAGCAGGCAACTTTCCCACAGTATTTCAAGAAGGTAGCCAGCTTAGTTTGTTATCTAGCTTTTAGCAAAGAAAATTGACATCTGAAAATGGATTTAAAAAAAAAACCATGATAGGGGACCCTGAAACTAACGTACCAACCAGCAGTGACCATCCAGCCGCTCAGGTCAACACCAGTCACTGTCATGCAATGGTGTGCAGATGATATGGGTTTCCTGGAGTTTGTTGATCTGTAAGTGCGTGTCTTGTGTAATGATGTAATTGTAAAGCTGTGCTGCATGCATTATTTTGTTGGGTTAAGTCACCACCCCCTCTCTTTGGAACAGCACTTAACAGAGAGGCCACAACTCAATGAGAGTTATGTCCATTGTCGTTCTTGAGGAGAAATACAAAGTGGGAGATAGAGGTGTGGCAGTCAGAATGATCGTGCAGGGTTAGGAGAACAGTATTAGCAAGCCTGGCTTACATTAAAGCACGTCTGTCTTTTAAAGACCTTCATCCTGACATCTACGCACCAAACACAAGCCGAGAGTTGGGTGGTCACGGTGGGGCTGATTTGATTGGTCAGTGTTTCTCATCGATACTGATGCAACGGCTTGCCTGTTTCCGAGTTTAATAACACACACTAAATAGACATGAGAACAGTGACAACTTTTAGTGAAAGATGTCCTCACTTTTTTGAATTAGGGGATTTCAAACTGAAAAGTAGCATGAAAAAACACCCCCTTCCGCACCTCTTAATGGTACAGCCCAACACGATCATTCTGAAACTGTCGAGGCTCCTGGGCTCATCCACCCTCTATCTGTTAGCAGTCAGGGTTCCAGTCCAATCCTGGGATGAATGGGGCCTGCACGGGACGCTGATCCATAATTAGTCTGCCAGATTCGGGGGGAGGGGGCATTTATTTCTCCTGTGAGCATTTTATGGACACGGAAGGTGAGGTCTAGCGAAGAATTGTGCCCCCCCCCCACCCCTGCCGTGGCTACTAAGCATGCTCAAGCAGATAATGAGTGGGGGCTGCACCCTCTCATGGGATGAAAGGTCACCGTGCGCGGAAGGGCCGCAGCGAGACGCCGTTTACCCCGCTGCAAAGCTTGTGATTCTCACCACCGTGCCATCATCCCACCATTAACATGTTGGGCTGCAGACATCTCCTCCCCCCCCACCATGAAGATGGTCACATTGAACCTGCGGATGGTGTACTGTGGTTTGAGTTATCCACCACCACACCTGACTCTTGGTTGCTTTTGTTTTTATTTGGGGGGAGAGGGAGTTAATATGCTTTCCACATTAAGTATTTCTTGCGTATGAGAACTTTGTGAGACTGTGAGAACTCCCTCTCGATCATACAGCAAAGAGACATATTTGACCTGAGAGTACAATTATATACGGCACACAGGATTACATAACAGATGCAGATAAAGCACACTGAACAAAAGAGGACAAATATATAAATATTCGGAACATAACATATTGAAAATTATACACATTCATACATGTATATGTAGGTGCTGCTTGCTGTCTGTTTCTATGTTTGTGATATGTGTTCTGCACCGTGTCTCCCATCATCTTCAAGATGTCCAAATTTTCATGGTTTTTCAGATGAGGAAAATGAGGTTTAGATGTTGTTTTAAAAGTTTTTTTTTATTAAAAGTGCAGGAGGAATTTCATCCATCTCCTCTATCGGGCTGTCTTCAGTCCCTCTCCCCTCCTCTGTCTCCTTCCTCCTGACTCCCTCTCTCCCTGTGTGCCCCCCGTCCCCATTATTCTCCCTCTCTCACCTCCTCTCCGCTCTGCTTGCTCATGCTCAGCCGCTCTGCCCAAAAAAATTGATTTTTTATTGCTCCTCGGGAGCCACTTTTAATGAATCTGTGAGTGCCTGCCCCTCGCTTTCACCTCCTTTCCTCAAGGTGTGCGTATTTATTACATATTTTTTATAAAAATGTAACTTGCCATGGCCGGAGCCAGCTGGCATGCATGTTTAGCGGCTGACGTCGCTGCCAGTCCGTGTAACGGATTGTCCGAAAAGACAGCGGAAAAGCCGGAGAAGCGACAGAGGGAGCGCGGCAGGGAATAGGCTATGTGCGACCTGCATTTACTTGTCTGTGTTTTAGCGTCTGAGATCCTGTGTCTCCAGACCTTGCTGGCGATTCAAGAAACAATGCAAAAGAAAATCCTTTCTTACCAGAAAATAACAATCAATCTGATCTGAACAATTAACGAGACACATGCCATTTACAATATTTAATATTAGCATTTTTATGTTATTTTAGTTTATATTCACATAGGCTTAAAATTTCACATATTTATTGCAATAGGTTAATTTAAATATATGTTGCGTAATTAGGTATTCAAATATGAATTCATGCACGGTCAAATTAATGAATACATTAGTTTTTTGGCTTCCAGAAAACACATTTTTTTATAAATGTAGAATCAAAATGCTTTTTCCTTATTGTTTCCCTGAAAAAACGCAAAAGTAAATTGGGTGAAAACTCAAAACAATCACCAGTCCCCCACTTCAGACAAAGAAGATGAGAGAAACAAATAAAATAGCAAACAATTAAAATGCTAATTGAAGGCTGTCTCTGCTTTCAGCGAGAGTCTGTAGGCGTCAGAAGCGGACGCGTCGGAGACGGTGTGTCACGGCCAGGGGCTGACTCACAGTGCGCATGTATGTGTGTGTGTGTGTGTGCGTGTGCGTGTGCGTGTGTGTGCGTCTGCGCGCGCGCGACATAGGTATACCCCACATGTGTGCACGTGTGTGTGTGTGTGTGTGCGTGTGTGAATACACACTTGAATACTTGAACGCCTCCGTGCGCTCCCGTGCGCGTGTCTGTAAGCGCTTACCGCACCTGTGTACGGCATAAGTATGAGAATGACGGATAAACAGGAAATAAACATGAAAAGTGTCTACTAAACAAAGATGCTTGAATGTGACAGTTTGACATTCTGCTGCTTAATACTGTGCTGATGTTCTTCAATTTCTTTTTTATGAAGATGAAGCAGGCTTACGGTGTACGACAACGTTTCGGTTAGAACTGATGCCAAATGCAAAACGGGCCAGCCGAATTCTGGGATTTTTCTATCTGATTACAGGATTGGAACAGAAGGGGCAGTTTCCTAATGGAGCCCCCTCCCACATTAGGTATGCATTGAGTCGTCGTTCCCTTGTGTTATAAATACAGCATTGATCTGCTGACGGATCAATGAGCTTATTCACATGCAAGGAGCTGCCCCAGTAACCCAGAACCCGTGTCAGTGCCATTTACACCACCCCCCACAAGTAGCCAGTTGGATGCGCACGCAGACATAACTGTATATACATGCACTAGAACATGTGTGCACCCATAGACGCATCACAAATGCATCACCAGCTGAAAGTGTTACAAGCTGTTTAAAGATTTTGAAATTAAATTACTCAATTGCTTCATTAACAATTAGTAATTGCTTGAAACTTCTGTCAGCAGAAACCAGATGTTAGACTGAGGTGTTCAGTCCGTGGAGGTGAGAAGATTTGAGGTTTAGAAGCAGCTGAGATCTTTCTGAGCAAATGCAGTTCAGATGGTTTCATTAATAAATATATCAAACTCTGAATGGACATAAAGAGAGACACCACACAGATCCTGTGATTTTCAAAAAAAATGGAAAAACTGGAGGCATGTAAGTCTCACCTTTGTGTCAGAGTGATCTTGTCGATTTTATCTAAGATAAAGAACTTAAAGTCCGAGGCCGCTAAAATTTTCTTTTCCTCTGAGTAAAAATACTCAGGCATGTCTCCTGCAGGACTCAGAAAAGCACACGGCTCGCTGAACACCCAGAGAAACCCTCGGCTAAAAGCTGTGCTCCGCCTCACCAGTCTATGAATTCCCACACCTGTGCTATAGCAGGAACGCTTTAGTACAGATAAATAAAGGCAGTGGCAGTAAATGTCAGGTTCTCCAGGTGGGGGGGGTATGAGGGACCTGTAGATCCTGCATTTCAAAGAGCTGCTGGGAAAATTATAATCTTATTTCCCTGCAGCAAGGGACAAACCTGTGTTCATGCAAGTTATAAAAGCACTTAAACTCTCAACTGAACTGATTATTTCCTTAACTGAACTAATGTAGCCTTTCCCCTTGGTTCCAAGAATGTTTGTGGTCTAAAAGCAGCCCTAGTCCATGTATACATGTATACCAGGCTGCAGGAGATTCTGTGCCAGAGCCGAAAATTAAGCTGAGCTCCCATTTAAATAGTTAAACAACAATTACTGAAACATCTTTACATCTTTTCAAAATGAGAGAAAACTCTTATTTCTTAATGATACAATGAAGGCCATTCCTTCCAGGTGTCCCTCTCCTCATTCTCTGTGCTTCTTGGGAAGGCTCCTGGGATGGATGGATGGATGGATGGATGGAATGAATAAAAGTTTTTTTTAGTAGAAAGCAAAAGTAATACATTGCAGGTCCTCAAAGGTGCCTCCATTCTCTGCTCAGCCTGAATCCACATGAGCGAAAGACCTTCACACCTCCTGCTCCCGCACTACACAGCCTGCGCATTCCCCATCTCTGCCCTTCACTCCGGTCCCACCACTGCCTTCCTCTCTTTGTCAGTGGGTCTTCATCTCCATTTTTTATCTCCCTAATCTACTTCTTCTTCATATTGACTTATCTGCAGCAATAATACCTTTTTTTTTATGGTGACGGGATTATCTTTATTGTTTCTTTTACTGTGAATATATTTCTAAGAGGCTATTTATGGTCGCTAAACTGTGAAATATTGTACAGAACTATAAGGCTGCTGAAGCAGCAGTTTCTTTTAGACCAGATAATAATAGAAAATGGCCATTGGATTGTTTTCTTTTTTTAATTTCATTCCATAGTAATGAGATGTTCTTCACTCCTCAAGTTTAAATCCTGGTACTTTATTGTTTCTCCTGAAAATAAAGCAGAGCTCGGTATCTGGGCTAATTAGACGAGTTAGCAGCATAACAGGAGCCTTGCTCTCAGTTAGATCTCACAGAGCCTGTGTCAGTGTCGTCCCAAACATGGATTAACACCCAACTACAGTCTGTACAGGCCTTTTAATGCAGCCTGGGGCTTTTAGTTCATTCACGTGATTCTACAGGACCCTCTCCTGCTGTGGGGCTCGGTGACCCTCTGTGGATTTTACCGTGACACAGTAAAATCTGTCTTGTAAAAGGAGGTGTACAGCGATGGAGGGGGAGGGGGGAAATCAATGGCTATTTCATTTCCTCGTTTGACTTTAGTGCCACGTTATCTGTCACTTGTTAGCTTGTCATTTTGAGATTAGAGGCGAGTCCCCCCCCAGCACCCTGAAACCAGGTCACCTCCGGTCAGAACGCCGTTTGCCTCCCACGAGGAGTGTCTGCCAAGCCGGAGAGCCATTCTTTATGGGGGGGGTCACACCTGAGGAGTGTCTGCCAAGCCGGAGAGCCATTCTTTATGGGGGGGGTCACACCTGAGGAGTGTCTGCCCCCTGCACACGTAGGACAGCGAGTCACTGATGAAAAATGTGCACATGTTTGCATCGTTATTCATTCATGTGCTGCTACCTAGAGGCTCTCGACAAACTTATTATTATTCCATACAAGGAATTACGGGGAAAACGGTAACGGAAACAGCTTTTTCACACTCGTCTTTGACTGTACCAACGGGCTAATCATGTTCACACAATGTAAACATAGAATACAAAAAGGCAGAGAACAGTGCAGAGGTGAGGGACCCTCCTCCTTTCCATAAGGGTATTAAAAAGCTCTCCAATGTGAAACGCATGGTTTTACTGCTTTAGGACTCCACTGTGGGGTAGAATTAAGAACAACCCCATGTT
>JAODKC010000044.1:35180156-35192894 GCA_026777985.1 Mormyrops attenuatus | reverse complement strand
GGGGGAGGGGGGGTAGACTGCCAATTTCCGCATGTGAGGCCTTGGTGGTCGTAGGGGAGCGGGGCGGTGGTGCTCGTCACCGGGATACTTTTATGGCTTGCCCAGCCTGCCAGACATCTGCTGTGGACCAAGGAGCCCTTCGTGTGGCCTTGGGGAGGCACACAGGGGGGCTGCGACTGAGAGACCAGCAGCAGAGGTGCGAGCACCCCCTCGCTCCCCTAGACCTGCTCTCCACTGTCACCTTCAGGAGCTCCTCGTCCAAAAATGTCAGCCGGTGCACATGCAATGGTACCTCTCTTTGGCTCGGTTACGGACACATCCGCGTTTTTGTTATTCCAACTGTTTGTACTGAAGGAGGGACTTGAAATAGCAGACTTATGAACCCCCTAACGATTGGCCTCCGCCCTCGACACAGCGGTTCCAAATCATTAAGCCGCCAGAAATTAATTTACTCCACAGCGCCAACAATCGAAGCGGCTGTAAAACTCGGCCCAGTGCTGCCCTGTGGCCAGGTCAGCGGCTCCGAGCACAGCACTGCCGTCAGCTCTCCTCCGAGCGCCCTGGGCAGTGCCCGCTCTCCCTCCAAGCGGCAGCCAGATTCCAGCACCGGCTCTCACACACCTGCGCATAAGTCTCTGGGGTGGGCGGAGCCAGGCAGGGTGGGGGTCAGGGTGAGAAGACAGTGTCCGCAAACAAACGTATGTGTTTAATGCCCCAAATGCCCATTCTCATTGCACCATGTGTTAATATGCACACCACTGTCTCTGTTACAGCTGATTTCATCACTATATAATCAAATAAAATCCAATACACTGTATGTGACCCTCACAGCATAATTCTGGCATAGAATTTTGAATCATGTAGAAGTAAAACTGGATGATTAAACAGTTAATTTAATATCAGATTAGTTATCCAGATGGGCATTATATAAACAAGAAAGTAGTACAAAAAAGTTGCCAAAAATAGATAAATTTATGCACTGACATAAATAACAAATTGTTGTCTAAAATGATCATTAATCACAAATCCATTCTGGAATTCTGGTTCTACCATGACAATTGAGCTTCAGTACAAAACCGAGGTTTAATTATCCTCATACTACACAACAACAATGGAAAAACTAAGAACATATATATATATATATATAACTAATACATAATATATAATGATTAGTTCATATAAGTTATTCGAATCTTGGATTTCACATATGAATTCCAGTTTATGAATGAAACCAGTTATTATCTATCAGAACCCGGATGTTCGGAAATGACAGCTATTATTTGCTTCTTTGTCAACAAGCTGCAGATTAAGTGAGCTATTGATGAGTCCTTGACTGGTTTGTATCTTGAACTAGCTGCTGGTGAGCAGCTGACGGTTAGTTATTCTGAGCTTTTCATTAGTGGCCGGTTGAACCGCAATCCTTTGCACAGTCAGAAAGGTCTTTGCAGCAGAGGCACAGGATGAGCCATGTGTCTCATAACACACAACTCCCCCAGGAAGCTGCAGAGTGAACATTACCCCTCTCAACTGAAGGTTGTAGGTTTGAGTCCCAAGAGAGATTCTGCTGTCGAGAAAGGTCCTCAACAGGTTTAGCAGAACTGACCAGCAACAGAAGTAGTTCAGGTCCATCCATTCAGGCATTTTATATACAATAATTCTGCCTTTTCTTATTCAAACCAACAACATTTGAGCAGAATGCAGCCATGTTTTTCACCGCACTAAAAGGACCTTTCTAAGTGAACCCCTCTCACCATCCTCTAGGCAAATTCTTCACAGTGCCCGGCGTTTGCTAATTAACCAAACAACGAATACTGATCATATTTGACCAGCATGTAATCAGGCCCTTGACTGAGCTAATGACATCACTTTCTGTGAGACTTCCATCGCTGCCTTTTAAGCAGGTGTTAAGCGAGGTTTGACCACGCCCTGCCATCATCAGAGCCAGGCGGGAACCCCAGCGACACTACCGGCCAAGACGCCAGCAGGTGGGATCCTCTGAAGAACAAAAAGACGGCTGCTCACCGCGTGTGGCCGCCTTCACAAAGAACGAGGCTGGCTGTGATCCCCGCAGGGGAACGCGGCAAGGAGACGGCGGTGAGTGGAGACGCGGAGGACACCCCTTTACGGAGCTGAGCGGTGCGGAAAAACAGCCAGTGGTTTCACGGGAATTTCTGATTAGCTTCCAACCAAGCAATCCATTAAAAAGTATTAATCTCATGACCTTACCATTTACATCACTTTCATTATTAAATTCACTGTGCGAAAGCATTAATTACAGCGAGATATAATAGACTTAAAAAATGTTTAGGGGAAATTAAATATTTATAAATGATATTTTGAGCTCAAATACATATTTTTTTCCAAAATAATTTACGACACACCCGTGAAATGTAGATGGGCAGCTCAGCTGAATCACAGAAATTGTGTGCTGATATAGACCATCGTTTGAGATCCTAGCTAGCCAATATAGCTAAGCATGCTATCAGGCCAGTATAGAGGTGGTTAACATGGTGCAACATCATTCTCACACCCCAGGGGGCGCCGCTGAAGTTTCCCCAGCTGCCCGCCTGCTGTTTAGGCTCAGCTTCCTGTCGGGTGCCCTGCCTCAGTTGCTGGCCTGGCACACGGAGCTGATGCCCCCCCACCGCTCCCCTCAGGCTACACCCAGGCCCAGATTCGGCACAGTCTGCATCACACCAGAGGTCCCCAAGCACCACATTCCAGCACCATCTGAGTCGGAACCTCTTGCATTCCACATTTGCCGCATGTTATGCACTCGGCCTCCCCGGATATGTGCACCGCTGCGGGTCTGCCTTTCCTGCACACTGGTTTCAGCCTGCATTTCTTGCGTCCGGTCCATGCTGCCCTGTATCATACAGGTTATCTATTCTACAGCACTGCAATTCAGCATCTCCTACATCTCATCTCCAGGGTCACATTGAAAACCGACTCATTTTCTCGACTGCATCATTCCGATACGGTGCGGTGCACCTGAAACATAGACATAAGTTAAGAGAGACGCGATGCCCCGTCACTGAGGCAACGGCAGATCCACGTTTCCGGGCAGTGTGTGGGCTGAACTCCCTCCACTACTGTAAACACAAGAATCAGAATCTGTGCTTTGATGACGGGAACCGGTAATGTTGGGGGAATGTAATTAGTGCCGACTGCAATCATGGATACCAATAAATAAATGTATACAAATCATGCAAATTGCAATCACTGGTATATATAAACACGTATACCTTTCAGCTGAGATGGGTGCTGTGTGAATTCAATAGCCAAATAAATGTCGAAAGTGACTTTACAGGGTGTGTAGGGCATGCGGGGGACGTGCTGTTGTGTACTGGAGGTATCCATGCTGAAAAAGTGTGGCCCCTTCAGGGTCTGATGCTGCATCTTGAGCTGCAAGGGGGGTGGTGGTAATAGGGACTGTATGTATGTGAGATGGGATAGGGGCTGCACAGCTATTAACCCTTTAACCCCTAATAACCACAAATCAATGTGGCCAGTATTGGCAGGCAGGAAACAGCCACCTCAGGGTCCTGAGTGGCTGGTGGGAGATGAGCTGGCTGCAATTATTTTTCACAGTCCATCGTCGCTTCCTTAATCGCCATTCTGTGCAGAAAATAAAGTGGAATAATAACACTCAGTTTTAAATGGAACGAATGAGCTCTCCATTGTAAGCCTTCTTCTGGCTGTAATATAAATTAGCGGGAATAGATTACTATTAAATTAATGCATTGGACAGACTCCTCCATCTATTATGTCCTGGGCACTTTCATTTCACACAAATCAGTAACACTTGCATTTATATTTTTCCCCGTTTTGAAATCTAAATACAGTCACTTGCAACGTCTGTAGATTTTATTTCATTTCTTTTTCCCAAAAGGTCAGAATCTACCAAATTATGGTTACTGTTAATTGGGTTTGGGGGGCGCACTGCGAGCTACAGGGGGTACAGGGAGAAGGAGGTGATATGAAGAGGGAGGGAGTGTCCCAGAGGCAGAAGAAGGTGAAAGTAAGGGGAGGGAGAGGGAAGACAGTGGAGTTTATTTGTCTGTTGTTCCCGATTGTTACCTTAAGCCTGTAAAAAAAATTGCTCCACGTACACAGTCATTTGGGTTTCGCTTTCACACTTCACCTGCAGAGAAAAGCACAGAGCTGCTCTTTTCCCATCTCCATGCTAAAAATGTGTCGCCTTGGATTGGCTGCTCCAAGAGGCATAGTGTCACCTATTGGTCCTTGGGGGGTACTGCAACTTCTCTCATTTTTTTTCTCCCTACCTTTTTCAACATCCCCCCCCCCCCCATTCGTTTACATAAAATGCATGATTTGCCAGAATAAAGGCATAAGGACGGAGAATATAAATTATCACGGGGGAAAATTTGCCAATAAAACAAAAATAATGCAAAATGACACTGCAGTTACAACTGCCATCAATATGGGAAGATCCCGATGTAAATACATTCTGACAAAAGAGGGAAATATTTAGAATTTAAATGTATGCATGCACGTGTATCACTAACAACGCATGTTTATATTCAGCCTTTTAAGAGTGATTTCCAGGTATGCGAGGAGAGCTTCCCAGATATCCCTCCAAATACTAGCGGCTGTTTTTCATTATGCATCTAGTAAACTTGTCAGCATGCCATTCTCATCCCAGAGAATTTCTTTTTTCAGTCCTGTTAATTTGCCAGTAATGGACTCGTAATATTTCCTGCATGTTATGTTCTCTATTTTCCTCCGCATGCTGCCTTTGGCAATGTTGTTGCTCCTATATGTGGAATCAAGAAACAAATTTCTTTTGTTTTACTTGCTGAACTATTAAAACTTGTTTGTACGCATTCAGCATTGATAAAGGTGGAGATGCAAATATCTTGGGAAAACTGTCAAGAAGAAATCTGCAAAATAATAATAATAATAATAATAATAATTATTATTATTATTATTATTATTATGTTTCCATAATTAGGTAAAATGCATTTTCATAATGGTGTATTGTTCACCGACCTTGCCAATGAGCAGAAATATGTCCTTTGCATTAATGAAGATTTTTCCCAAAGTGTACTTTCTTTCACCCGTTGTTAGTGGGAGAGGTTTATAATTGCCCGAGTCACCGGCCGTCACATGATAATGGCAGGATAATGGCCAAAACAACCTTGACAGGACAGGAAGAGGTCTCTCCATTTAATTAGAAACTTTAATATTTCACTCCTCGTACTACCTGGAATCGGCTCATTACCGACCTTCCATCATACTTCCAGCCTCGTTCTGCTCCATTCGGAGTTTTCCTTTTGCCCAGTGCGGACTCCGAAACCGGCACCGACGGCCCGTCTGTTGCGTGCATGGTGGCCTGTCACCCACTTTCCCATCAGACAGGCCCCACACGCGGCTGGCTCCCCGCACTCGCAATCGCCAGTCAGCCTCGACAGTCGGCACGCCAGCACCCGCTCTCCCGCTTAGCTCACCCGCGGATATCGCCTGAAACAGTGTCATCCTGGCGCAGGGGCTGCCTCCCGTCTGTCTGCCTCCCTCCTCTGCAGTGGGTGGCTGCAGCTCCTGCATGCAGGAACAGCCTTGTTTCCACCCAGCCATCCTCTCGCGATAACTGCTCCTCTGCTCTGAGTCTGGGGTGCATCCAGGTCTTGCATGCATCTGTCACGTAAGCTGAGGGAAATTCAGACCAGTTAATCCACCAGGAGGAAGCAAATAAGTTCTTGAAGGAGATGCCAAGGGACATATAGAGAGCAGGCAGCACACCTTGCTTACAGTCTAATTTCATTACCTTGTAGAACATTGCTATAAACATCGGACTAAGCCGAGAAGGGCCACATAACACGATTGCCGGGGACCCTGCTGGTCCTTCAGGGTGGGGCCCCGCTGATGCCACTGCGTTGCCGTTACGCCGCTCACACACAGAGCAGTGGCACAAATCGATTGTGCAAATCTGTGAGCCGGCTGCAGAGGAGAGCAAGCGTGCGCAGAAAGGAATCGTTCTCCGGCTGGTGTCGGCTTGTTGACCTTGGACGGGTGGAGAGAAGCAATGGGTTCTGTGGGCCGTTGTCTGGCTTTGCACAGCACATCGGGGCCTCAGAGGAAGAGGAGAGGAGGCCATTAAGGAACACAGGATTCAGAACCTCATCAGCGGGGCCCAGGTACACATCCATTCGTTATGGCCACATTCTGATAGCCCCAAGTTGCTGTAAAAGGTAATCATGGCTGGGGGCATGCCAGCCCATCACTGTCACACCCATAATCCCCTCCTTTCTCTCCAGGGGCCAAGTGTGCCGTGGGATATGATGTGCGTGGCGGTAAGTTGCCCGCCACGCAGTGACATCCATTTTTACCACCCTTGGTTCCAGGCATCTATTTTTGGCACCGAGGCCAATTTCTTATACGTTCGGTGAGGGCGTACTGGGCGATTTATGTCTCAGAGAGGGATAACTGTTCAGCACGTTCCCACACCACATTAGGAGTCCGAAAGCACTTGAAATGCTCTCGTAGGTATATATCAGAGCTGTGCTTTTACAGCCCTGCTTCAGTAGGAACCGTGTCTTTCCTTGGGTATCTGCTATCAGAGTGCGGTCAGTGACACGTTAAATATGCAGAATTCTCAACAGACAAGAAGGAGGCGTCTTACTCATGGCCAGTAGTGTACTTGCAGACACTTCCCTGTGAGGGCAGCAAGTGGAACACATTTGGTGGGTACATCCTCGGTGAGCTGGAGCCTGCTTGGCAAACTGATGAGCCCAGTAAGGGAATGAATCAGCCCTCAGATTCTGAGGTGGGGTCAGTTCCAACCCCTGACCCACGCTTTAAGCAGTCAAACGAGGGGCGTGGGATCGAGTGACCCGCTGGTCCCTGTAGCCAGGGGGACAGGGATTAGGGGAAGAGGAGACAGAGGAACCCATCTGAAAGCAGATTAACCCACGATACAGACTGAGAAGGGCTGCCAGTGGAGTGATAGGATGTAAACAAGAGGGCCCCAAGATGGACTAGGGACTTCAATTATTAACCGCGTGCAATTTGTGTATTTGACAGAGGATGGAGCCGCCTGTGATGGAGGACTGCAAGCAATCTTTAATACATTCAGCATAGCTTATTCCGAAACAGATGAGAAAAAACTTTAATGACTAGAATTTTCTGTCTACTTTGTGTCATTGATAATGGATGGCCGGATAGACCTAAAAAAGATAATGGGGGGGTGGGGGGTGGGAGAGGTATTGCGGTTTTTATTGCGTTTAAGCAAGATGATTCGCCTTGTTTGTTAGCTCGCGGACGCATCCGTAAATGAAAAGGTTATTTGAAACGCGGAAGGCAAGCGGCTGACGCGTGGCTGCCTCTGCGTTTCACATCAGCAGGCAGCGGGAATGAAAAACCCCTACTAGTGAAGCTGCTCTCGGCAGGATGGCAGAGAGGAGTTTGACTTACGTCATTAGCATGGAACTTGCTGCTGGTGGCCTTGTTCCAGGCCTTGTCTCTGGTTCCGCATGGATAGGAATGAATTGCCCCTAATGGGCTGTTTATCTATACACCTGTCTCTGTCACGGGGCAGTTTAAGTTGGCTTCACTAAGGTGATAATGTGCATCACCTGGTTCCACGGTTTCTTTTTTCACCAGCGGGCTGAAACTTCTTTTTCTTTCTCATTTGTTCTGGCCAAGTCGAAGCCTTTATTCTATGCTGTTGAGTTTAATAAGGTTTCCACTGATCATCTATCGAGAAGAGAGAGAGAGAGAAAGAGAGAATGGGGGATGAAACCGGAGCTAGAGAAGAAGGGCACTTCAGATTTGTCTGCGGTGGACAGCACATTCCCAAACGTCTTAATTTAGCATGGAATGTCTCTTTTTAACAGATGGTTTAAAGAAGAGGCAATAAATAAAATATAAACGGTAGAATGTGACCTCTAGTAAAGACATACGGTGAGTTTTATCTCAAATGATAAATATCTGTATGATACCTGTAGGCCATGCAAGATAAAGGCCCACGAAGCCTGGCAAAGCGCGCGGCTAACAGCGCGATCAGGGAAGGAAATTCCGGAATTTGGAAGAGGAAAAGCTGGGAATGGTTAGGGGAGTTGCCCAGTTTTGCCCAGTTATGACGTATTTTGGTGGTTATGGAAGTTGTCCATTCCCAGTTGAGGTTTTATTTTTAGGCCTGGAGAATCTTATTAGCAGAACTGAATGTGATAATAAGAATGTATAAGGTGCTCGACGTTGACTTTAGGCAGACAGGCAGAACCTTCTATACTGTAGTGGCTGCGTGAGCAAAATTGTAGTGGGGGGGGGGGGTTCATAATAAATGCAGCATAATTACCAAGAAGAGGCTGGTATCCAGATGAAAAGATTCGTATTGAATTGTGAAAGGTCCTGACAGCTTGCTGCTTTTTTTTAGGTTGCGTATAAAGGGTCCCATTTTCTTCAGAATTTTAATTGTGCCATTAACGGAGCTCCATTGTTCCTCGCCGCAACGCAGCCCGGCATAATGCAGAGCCGCCGGCGTGCATGGGGAATGTGCCAGTAGGCAGGGGTGGCAGCCGCAAACTTTCCTGACAAAAAACAAGGTAACAGGAGCACATTCCGATGTGGATGGGGCTCAGGGACCTGGTCTCCACTGACATACACCACAGACCCTCCGTCTGGCGAACACGAGAAAATAAGTTTGAAGGCTTCGCCCTCAGCCTGCAGTGGTCACATAGGGCCTCGTCCCCCCCCCCAACACGAGTTGTGTTTCATCAACTTTCAGGAAGAAACCATAATTGGATTCATAGTTCCACAAGTACACAGACGAATCCCAGGGGGCTGCGATGTTTCCCAGCTGATGTGGCTATCTAACCAGCGTCGACGAGGCAGTTCTGGCCCAGCTCGGCCCACATTGACTTCCGGGCTGTGCAGGGACGGATCTCCACGAATGACAGGGTGGCCATATCCACACAAGAAATAGGATAATAAAGCTGAAGAGGTGCTGGACGCGGTGGACCAGGTGATGGTGCTCGGCTATGTCGTCCGGTGACCTTCAGCAGGTGAAGCCCCACCCCCTGCAGAGCTCGGGCCCTGTTGATCATCACCATGGGAACTCGTGGCGGCGGTCACATCGATCGGCTCGCTTTTTAAACGCCCCTCCCCCCCAGCCCACTAGCTCCAGTCTGTCAGCCTTAAAAAGTGGCATGAGGCATGTGGGGGGGGGGACCATCGCATCCTGCCCCCGCCATCCATGCCAGGGATCCCCACTTCCACTCCGCCACTTGGCCAAGCTGACTTTCCAGTTCCGAACAGGGAGAAGCACCCGTCGGCGTGCAGGCGACTCGGTACGGCATGTACCTCCTGCCCAGCGAGTGGAGCGGCGGCTGCCTAGCGCCGGGCCCAGATCACAGCTAAGAGCAGCACAGGGCCTCCTTAGAGGATACCTTTCAGTGGGTGGTGACTATAATTGCACTCCGGATGACCAGGCTTGCGAAAATAGCCTGAAGCCTGTCCCACGGTCACAGGGGGACCCGGGAAAGTGTGATGTTGAGGATGCGCGGATATCAGACAACACTCTCCGCCCGGAGGCAGTACTCGGGGACATCATTAGCGAGGCATGAGCCGCACCGTTTTGACGGCGCCCCAGACCATCGCACACAGGCCAATTTGGTGGCTCCCACCTGTCCGTGCGATTCCCCTCTTCGCCCTCCTTAAGCAGACCGTTAGCTGCAGAAAGTGAGCATTCCGGTGTCCTCCAGCATATTAATAATTTAAAATTTTACATCATTTTTGCGGGCTCTGTGATTCCTGCCGTCGTAAATCTGAGAATTTGGAATTGAAGTAGCTTGCTTAAACAATTTTCTTGCCATTTGGCTTAAATCTAGTACATATGCAGATACCTGTGACAATGACAGAAATTGTTTTTTTTGTTATTTTTGCTTAATTTATTTCATGTCACCTCTGCATGTCAAATGCATTATGCATTATATTCCAGTGGATAAAATCCATCGGCATGAAAGCAATCTAACTTCCTGTCTGGCCATAATATGAGCTGAAGGTGTGTACTGTTTGCGGGTGTGTGTGTGCGTGCGAGTTTTTGCCCGCCCGCGCATGTGTGCTTGGCTGTCAGCAAAGATATCCGTTCCAACAATCCACTGGACAGCGAGAGGGTAATTCTGTGCCTCTCGTACCATCAGCAGACTTCCTCCCTCCGTGGCTCCCATGGCCCAGCTCCTCTCCTCTCCCACTCCTACACGCACGGTGCTCCCACGGCAACCTCTCGTGCGACCGCTTACCATGAAATTTAGTTCTAGCAGTGGCAAAGTCACTAAGCATGAATGCTTACCTAGCTTATTATTTCAGGCCAGGAGAAGGACATAAAGACCTGTGTTTCAAGTACGAACACATTAAACTTCACCTAAAGAGTCCACCACTTGTACCATTTACTAGCTAGCTGTTTAGTGAGCTGTCTATTAGCGTACTGTGGCAGCGTGACAGGATGACCACCGCCATCATTCGTCATCAGCCAATAAATGTTGAGACTCGTACCCAGGTGACTGGGCAACGTTTAACGGATGTGTTTTTGTTTTTGCTACATATGCACCCCCACCCCGCCACCATGTCCTGGTGGCTTCCAACAGATCCACAGCCTCCTTCCCGGGGACGTTGAAATTGAATTTCTGAAATTGACGGCTGCCCTAAACAGACGAGACATTTATTGCACCGGTGGGGTAGCTATTAATGACCCTTCAAAGGATCCCGCCATGAAAGGCCTCTCCCCATAATTAGCACGGTGGTAATTAAGAATGACATCACTCCCGGTGCCACTTTGCACTTGTTCTGGCTGTGTTTCAAGACTCCCCCCACCCCCACCCCACAACCACGGCATGGCTTACAGACATGAGCAAATTCTCACATTGCTCTTGTGGGGGTATTTATTGCATGTTTGTGGTTCCTTGTAAACCCCCGCCCCCCCGCAATGCTGCCCCCAGTCTGTGACATGATCTGTGTATATATAAACCACTCCCACACACCAATTCTCAAAACTGCCCATGGGACTCTAGTCTTTTACTATAATTAATCTACCTGTTCTGTACGCTGTTATAAAAATCAAACATTTTTACTGTTCGCAGCTGGTGATTTCACTGAATAAGTTAAGTGTCTGCAACAGCTTGACCCAGCACCTGCAACCATCGAGTAAAAGATGGTGTATCTTAACCGGTGTGCCCCCTGTCTGCAGTCCATGGTCTCTCACCTACTTGGCCATGGGTTTCCTGTCCTTAAGTGTGGATGGACTTCTGGTGAATGTGCTGTAAATGATGAAAGTATGCAATTAAAAGTACAAAAGAAACTAATGGAAAACTATGCCTATTTCCTAAGCCTCCAGACAGTCGTTAGCTGACGCTGTAATGGAATGGACCAGAATCCTGTTCCAGACGTCTCTTGTCTTGTCTCCCTGAGATACGGTCAAATCTCCTATGCTAATTATAGGTACAATAAATGCAGTATAACTATATATATTTATTTCTTTTTTACCATGCAAAGTAATAATTACTGGCATCCCATCCAAGGTTTCACCTGCCTTGTACCCAATGCTGTGTGACCCTGAACCGGATAAGCAGGTATAAGATGGAAGGATGGAAAATAATTATTAATACAGTTACTGTATTAGATATACAGGATGGATGGATAGATAGATAGATGGCCCAAATTTATATTATTTAAATAGTATTTTGAAACAAAGTGAAATTTCTCCATATGTCCTATCTAATTCTTCTCATTCTGATTCCAGATTCACATCTTTACATTCATTGCTGATTACAGAATGCTAGTGTTTGGAGAACACTTTGGCATCTTAGTCTGGTTAGGGATCATTTTCCCTGTTTATCTGTTGCTTCAAGGAAATGGAGTGCGAGATCCATGGAATTTCATCCAGCACGTCCCGGAGGCCCACTTGTGTGTGCTACATGTCTAACCGCAGTCTGATTGTCATTACAAAATGTCGTTTGTGCGTGCTTCACCCAGTTACCTCCCAGCTAGATTTTTGTGCCTTGGAGATTAAAGGGCATTTGTTTTCCACCAGTAGATGTAACTGCAGCACAAGACTATATATAACTGTAATTGAGAAATTAACACTGCTAGTCCACAACAAAACAATACCACACTGAGTGGAAAATAACTTAGGGTGTACTCACACTAGGTGATTCATACCATGCCCAAGCACATTTGACCTCCAAAGTCCAGTTTGTTTGATTGCTCTGTACCATGTTGAGGTCCGGTCGGAGAGGTGGGCCTGAGCACCGTTAACTGGACTTTGGCACGGTACCCATAGTATGATCGCTAATGTGCATGAGCAAGGAACACAGACATGATGTCAATGATGGCACACGCATGCTCACATGTACACTATACATGAACCAGACGGAAGGAATGGATTGGGTAGGCTGTACAGATCGAGTAGGCTTTACGGAGCAGGTAGGCTGTATAGTGCGGGTAGGCTGTACAGATCGAGTAGGCTGTACGGAGAAGGTAGGCTGTATAGTGCGGGTAGGCTGTACAGATCGAGTAGGCTGTACAGATCGGGTAGACTGTGCAGAGCAGGTATGCTGTATAGTGTGGGTAGGCTGTAGAGATCGGGTTGGCTGTACAGAGCAGGTAGGCTGTATAGTGCGGGTAGGCTGTACAGATCGGGTAGACTGTACAGAGCAGGTATGCTGTATAGTGTGGGTAGGCTGTAGAGATCGGGTTGGCTGTACAGAGCAGGTAGGCGGTATA
>JAODKC010000044.1:35155966-35180056 GCA_026777985.1 Mormyrops attenuatus | reverse complement strand
GTGCGGGTAGGCTGTAGAGATCGAGTAGGCTGTACAGAGCAGGTAGGCTGTATAGTGCGGGTAGGCTGTACAGATCGAGTAGGCTGTACAGAGCAGGTAGGCTGTATAGTGCGGGTAGGCTGTAGAGATCGAGTAGGCTGTACAGAGCAGGTAGGCTGTATAGTGCGGGTAGGCTGTACAGATCGGGTAGGCTGTACAGAGCAGGTATGCTGTATAGTGTGGGTAGGCTGTAGAGATCGGGTTGGCTGTACAGAGCAGGTAGGCTGCATAGTGCGGGTAGGCTGTACAGATCGGGTAGGCTGTACAGAGCAGGTAGGCTATATAGAGAGAGTAGTGTGTACAGATGGGATCATGTTGGTCTATGGCAGAGATGCAGTGCTTGCTGGTATTTTGGGCTAATGAGTATTCAGGAACAACTGGATGCAACACAAAAAAAGACATTTGATAAAATACAGGACTATCTCTATATGTACAGCATGATTAAATAAAAATCGCTGTGCTGCATACTCAATAAACATATAAGAAGGCCGTATGTCATCATGCCCAGAACAACTCCAAATATCTGCTTCATATGTTCTTCATATGTTTTCTTCAACACAAAAGTCGCACAGTGATGACAAAAGTGTGCAACCACCTTAAGGACAATGTGAGCGCAGATAGCAGGCAAGTGGGGAGGGGGACAGTCATGCTGGGGCATGGCACAAGGCAAGTGTGAGTACAGCCTTAAACTGATTAAGAGAGAGCCTGGATTAGTCTTCACATTACAGCAGCAGTAGTATGTACAGTACATCCCTGTCCTCACCTACCTTAGTGGTATCGCCTTTTTCATTGTAGAAACACTGTGTAGGTATCAGTGTTTCACTACTGTGACAAGCCTGGGTTTCCGGTACCTAATGAACATTTAGGAGGTTGTCAGACATTGGAGAAATTGTTTGGGGTGAACAAGACAGAGCTGAAAGTCTTGGTAATGCTCAAAGGTACAGCAGATATGTGACTCTGTGGTAAGGGACTGTGCTTCCCCCCGGGAGATTTCCAGAATGTCCTTAGGCAGTACAAATGGAAAGGAGACAGACTTCCAGTCCTGAAAACCCACTTCAGCTCCCATTCCCTCCCAAAGGGTCTGTGATGTAATTAATCCCTTACAAACTGTGCCTCCAGAACACAGCTTCTGAGTTTAAAAACAATTTAAGCTAATTTCTTGCAGATAATAATCCCCATTAATTGCACATAAAGACATTGACGCTCTTCACTCACTGGATGGAGATGTAGGTGTTCACTCCTCTATGGAGGCTTGCAGAAAGATGTCGTAATTAGATCTTTCAGTATGCACGCCACCGGCAAGAATTTTATGCCACATAATTATCGAAACAGATTCTTTCTGAAGATTCTGTATACGTGGTGCACTCTACTGCATTCGTTTATGTGTGTGCTCAGATGACGTGATTTACGTGAAAGAACATGTACTATTATGATATAAAATTTTATGGTTATCCAAGCGTACATAAGCAAAAAAGTTTGCTCCATTAAACCAAGTTTTCATCAAATATTTGTTTGCTGAGGTGTCATGTTGAAAGCTGCCTTTCAAGCAATATCCTCATCCATCCATCCATCCATCCATCCATCCATCCATCCATCCATCCATCCATCCATCCATCCATCCCTTTTCTAATTTCTTAACTTAAACAGGGTAACGAGGGTGTCTTGTGCCTTAGAATCCATATTTAATCCAAAAAATGCATTCAAATAGTCTACAGCAGAGAATAAGAATCCTCTAAAAAGATTCTCCTATATTCTTATCTCTTATCCACCATTTTCCTTTGAGATGTGACGAGGATAGAGGTAATACGTTGCTCTGAGAGCCTCAATGAAGATGTCCTCTTGTACAGCAGGTGAGTGGTTATCCCGTCATCGTCCAGCTGTCAGGGACTTCTCATTCCATCACGGTTGCCATAGCACCATGCAGAAAGAAACAGTCAGTTCCTGGTTAGCACGAAAGATCCTAATTCTTTGTATACTGTAAGTGTTTATAATGTTTTACTGGCTACACATTCAGAACTCTATCATAACTCTGGAGCATTTTAACTATGTCCATGAAGTATGGACCCCTCATTTTCTGGACTATGACCCAGTAGGGCTGGGCGATATCATATGGATATTATATTGAGCATACACAATATTGACCAGGGCTTCAGATGATGGGCGAAACATTTGGGCAGATGCCAGCTATTCGGTACTATTATAAGAGTATTATATGATCCTTTTCATGCATTTTGTGACACCCAAATGTTAGTTATTTGTATAAACTTGGCATATCTTTATGTTTATTAAATGGTCATTATCGCGCATGCTCAATATAATTTCAATGTGATATTGTCCAATCCTACTAGCTGGTAAGTGCAGGTCTGCAGCACCCCAGTGCATCACCTTTGCAGACAGGAACAAACTTTAGGGCATGATTTTGCAAAGGAAATAAGTCTCGTTTGCACTCAGAAATAATGTCTTAGTTTGGCTATTCAGTCTTTATTTGATTGGATGTTTCTGAACGGAAGCTGAAAACTGTACATCTTTCATGACACTAGCTACAGTCTATGGCACAGTACCCCTGTACCCACAATACCCCTGTGCTCAAGGACACTACAGTAAGACCCTCTGGGGATCTTATTCCAAAACCTTTGATTCACAAAGCCCGTCTTTCATCACTTTGCTGCTTTTGAGAAGCTTTTGTCACAATGATCATCAAAAATCAAGCAACTGATTTCTGATTCACATTCTCTTTCAGATTCAGAAACAGAAGCCAGCTGGGGGTCAGCCACTTGAGGAGCATCAACAAAACAAAGACTTTCAGAGCTGAAACCAGTAGCTTTGCTTTTTTTCCAGCTCTTCCCTTCCCCTTTAAATGTCTTTGTATTCTTTTACCAATGTCAGGGCCAATAACCAAGATACCAGCATAAGCACCCTCCAGAAACCAGGGTTTAATGATGAACTCGACCACAGCCATAGGGGACACGTTAAAGGGGTCGCAGGGAAGACAAGTGACCCCACGGTGGGGTTGGGTGGTTTCTGGGGAAGACACAAGACTGATGAGAGACAGGGGGCTGCGGGGCTGGTGGGGGGGTGCGAGTTCACACTTGGTGTGATAGTCCTTCTGGCTACTGGAGCGATCAGCATCATTTCCATACTGTAATTACATTACCCCAGTCCATTCCAGCTCTACTCTCTTCTTCCTCTCCCGACTCTCCTGTCTGCGTCAAAAGTTGCCACTGAGAAGTCACAGTCTGTCAGCCAATCAGCCCCCTGCGAATGAAAAATAGCAACAGCTAATAACTAATTGAAGTCGCACCGTAGCGCGAGGATCTGGGTCCTACGGATTTCTCTGCTCGCTCAAGCGGCCTTGACAGCTCACAAAAAATTATGATTTTGCTTACATGTTGCATCTAGCTATAAAACAGTAAAATAACATGATCAGTTTAGATACATTATAATAACTGCAGCATAAAACGATCAACAAAATATTGTGATTACACTCAGTCATGTAAAACATTCAACAAATATGAAAGCATTAGCAGTGGTTGTATGACTTGTTTGGAAAGAGATGGACCCCCGTCTGTGTCCTGTTGTAATCATACTTGTATTTATACTATAGTGACAATTTGTCATTGTGGCTATCCAAGACTGCTGATGTAACACTACAAACTTGCTGACAATAAAAATTTTAGCAATAAATATAACAGTTATCTTGTTTTTTGTTGCCTTGCATTGCGTAAACTGACTATTATCACATCTATCGGTGCTCAGTATAAAATGTACAATATATTGAGATTCTTGCTTTCATTATTATCGTTAAAATACAGACTGTTATTATTTTAAACATCTTTACCTTCATTCAGATATTTGGGTACAAAAGCCAGAAAAGATCAGTGGGAAGGATTATTTAAAAAGTTTTATCCAGAGAGCCGTGTAAAATGTCTGCCTGTAGTCTTCAGCTGTTTACATATGCTGGCTTCACCTGGCATATCAGATGACTCACGAAAATCACAATTGAAATGATCAGAGGTAACCAGCCGGAAAGTCACCCCAGTAGTCTACAACTGGGATAAGGTGTAACACACTAAGGGCAAATGGGGGATCACTGCAGGGGCCCTGGACATGGTGATGGACAGACGAAGCAGAGCTCAAGACCACATACGAACTCCTTTATAAAGACACATCTAGCATAACCCATGAAAGTAAGGGATGGTGGAATGTGGCCTGGCTAACTAACTACAAGCCAACACGATTAGGAATATGTTTTCATTGAAACTGTTAATGCATCAGAAGCAAGTACTCCAAAAGTTGACAAGAGATGTTGTTGGGGATGAATGGTCGGCAGAGGATCAGACTGCAAAATCCGAGGTCAGCAGGCAGCAGCCTGTGGCGCTATCGGCAGTGAAACGCTTCAGGACCGGAGCCGCAAAGAAATAAATAAACGCACGAATGAATGACTCGCGCTGGGGCGGAAAAACTCCCCTGCAGCCCTTACGCCCGCATGCCCAACTGTGTCAGCCTATTATAAACCTATTAATGGTGCTTACGGGCAGAAATCTTTCATTAGCCACCTACCATCTACTGCAAACAGGCATTAGCGATTTGCAACGGGAGGTGTGCCGCGTTAATGACGAGGAGAAACCCTGCATGATAATTAGGCGTTTCTCTTTGTGGAAGTAGAGCCGATGGGGCTGGGGCTGGGGATGGGTGTCCATGAAGCAAGAGGCTGGCCGACTTTAAACCGCAAGAAGCCATGAGCACCCACAAAAAAACAACCTTTTGGGAAGTTGGGACGAACTATCATGAAGCAGTTCCTCACAGATAGCTATCTTGTTATTAGCATTATGACTAACTATGAATGCACCGTGTTTTGCCGTAAAAATTGTCGGTTTTTCGGGTGTTTACCAGCGATTCTCTGACCTTTCTGGCAAGATGTGTCATTGTTAGAATATGTAAGCCTATTTAGTTATATATATATATATCTGTGTGTGTGTGTGTGCGTGTGTAAATCATTTCAACATATCTGTAAATCAACGACGCGACGATGTCGTGAAATGTTATTTTAAGTAAGACGTATTTCCAGAAGTATCCAAGAGTTATTTAAAGATGTCTTAAATTGAATTGTAGATGTCTTAAAATGATTTAGAGATTCTTAAATATTTATGGATATCTCCAAATGTTTAAAGATATCTATAAATCATTTGAAAGAAAGTGGGAAATAAAGAGGAAGTCTGATCTGAAATTAATTTCCGGGTGTCTTTAATATAATTGTAGATTTGCCTTTAAAACCGTCGCAGCTTTCTCTGCCATTTGGCTTGTGGTAGTATATTTTACGTTTAGTCGCTCTTGATAAAAATGCAAATGCAGTCTTGGTATTACACCTACAACATATTTTCATTGGATGTGTAACCGGTGTGGACGTTCTTGTTAGTTCTGACATTTGCGAGCGGAGCCGGGCGACACCTTTTTCAACTCCCCAGCTCATGCAGTCACATTCATTTGAATGTTTATATACTAATTAATCCGTCAGCCTGCACTCTTAACCAAAGAAATTCGTGTGAAAGTCAGCTGAACCACGCGACACATGCAACAAGAAAGTGAACAGCAGTGAGCTCTGCTGGCGTCTTACTTTCCAGGGGTAACAGGAAGAGGGAAGGGATCAGATCAATATGCAGAGTAAATCCGGGAAAACTGCAAAGTCCTTTAAGGTGGTGGAAATACATTTTTAAAACTGTATATATAATTTGATATATATATTGTTCTTTAAGTTAACAATAAACATATCTTGGTCTTGATAGTGTGTGTGTGTGACAAGGGTTCGCAAAGCCGTCTGACCTCTCCCCCCACCCTACCCCACCCTCGCTGTCTCTGCAGGCAGTTATCATAGCGCTGGTGCGCGCACATGATGCGCTGAGTTTGGAGCTCACCTGCTGCGCGCGCCTTTCGGAATGCGAGCGCACGCGGGCGGATGCTCCCGTCTCGCGCAGCCGGAGACGCCTCGTCGCTATTTTTTGCCTTCGAGCGGAAAAAAACTTGCATTTTAAAGGAAAGGAATAAAGTAAGTGGCACAATTATTCAGGTAAAGTCTCGGGGGAAAATAATCCGCTTCCTCCTATAAACAAACATTATTTATTTCATTTCAGACTTGGCACGAAAGAGGACTGTTTAGTCAAATCACATTCCTTCACAAACGTGTGTTTTTCCTGTGCAAAAAAAGAAAAACAAGTAAAGTGTTTTAACTGCCTGACAAAAAGCAGCGGCGAAGGAGCAGATAAAACTTGAATTGTTTCCAGAAGCAGTAGCAATAATTCTTCGGCGGCATTTCTTCTCCCCCAGGGATATCACAGCTCGGGGTATTGAGACTCTGCTGTAGAGATTCTTTAAATGTTGTTGTCATATAGTGATCAGAAGACGGAGCTGATGGTACACAAATAGTCCCCATGCACGACATTTTAGAGCCCATTAGACTTTCTTCGCTCGCGTTTGTCAAGGCGTAAAAGGGAAGGTAGCTAAGTGTCATTGACAGCAAACGAAAGTGAGGTGGAAATTGTTTTTTTTCTTTCTTTCTTTAAGTCCTGAATTACTTTTAGGCAAACAGTCTGGATTCTGCATATATGCATCCGATAGATGGCTTTTCACTTGACATTTAACTCGCACATCACTCGACTCCCACGTCAGCTAGAAGCTCTCTGTAGGATTAGTTATTTTTGTATGGCGATTGAACAAATTGCAAACACTTTACAATATGCTTTTTTATGCAGCGAATTAATAATTATTAATTTGTTAGGACAGCCTCCTGTCATGCTGTGACCCTTTTTCCATATTATGGATGATGGGTGGACTTTGAGTTTTAAGTCTGTATCCTTAACCACTTTACTACCTTATATCACTAATCTCTCATCTAATCTCTCAATCAAGGTATTGTCAATCAATTGTGTGTGTGTGTGTGTGTGTGTGTGTGATTGACTGTAAACTGGCCTTTGCCATGTTCCTGACAATGAGTGGGCTTCTATGTCTCTAGTACAAACATCGGTTACAGCTAGTTTTCGGCTTAGCCTTTAGTTTCATAAATCAGGGGATCTTAATGTGTTTCTGTTTTTCTGACCACTGAGAACCTTTCAGGTAGATTTGTATATTTTGCAGCCTGCGATACTCGTCATGGTTGCAAGGCATCAGAGAAATAGCAGCCTATTGGAATGGGGTCAGAAGGAGAGAAGAGGGTCAAGGGAAAGGAGAAGTTTTAAAACAAATTAGAAGAAGGAGGTTGGAAAGCGAGATTGTCTCTGGCTTAGCACCTTGGTACAGACCCAAAGACAATCCCCCCCCAAACATTGGCTCATGGGAGTGGGGTTTTTGGATGTGGAAACACTAACAGATTACTAAGAGGCGGAACCCTAGTGGGAGACGAGCAGTATTTACAAGAGAAGATGTGCCCAGCCGGGGCACTTTAATTGCAGTTCATTATCTCATATTGATTTAATTAGCTCCTGCGCTCTAGTCTGGACTGCTGACGATCCTCAGGGGCCGGGGAGGGGGGGTGGGATGGGAGTGGGGGGCGTCAAGAATGTTCACACGGCCAGTAAAACGTGTAGATGCACGCATGGGGACACAGACACACGCAGAGCACGGCAGATGAACACAAACGTATGGTCCAAGTGCATCATGCACACATTGACATGAATCATACGTGCTCATGCACACGGATACAATCATGGGCTGCCGAGCCCCACAGAGCACATCTCAGGCACCTACTCCCTGCACAGATCCTTCAACTGAGATTCATATACAAACATGAAAATGTATGTGTGTGGCAATGGGGTTAGTTTGGGTGAAATCATATTACTGAGGTCTGGTGCAGATTAAATTAACTACCCCCTCAAGTCTCCAGGGCTGCCTTTAAATCTTTATTGCATTATTTATCTATCCCCTGGCTTATTTTTTAATTGATCGGGTCTGCAGTGGCACGGCTAATAGACCGCAGTAATTAGAGGGAGAGTTTCAATGACATGGGATTATTGGCTGGGCCTTAAGATGCAGGCCAGGGGGGTCTCCATGGCTCAGGACGGCCTCCTCTGCAAACATGATCTGTTCACCTCAAAGCCTCACCAGTTTCTAATTATTAAATTGCAATATGCAGTGCTTCTCTCTACTTTTATTGCTCCCAAAATGTGTGTTATTCTCACTTACCTTGTCAATATTCCATAGTCAAACTACATAAAATATATCTGCAAATCATATTGATCTGTTCAGCTACAACAAAATATTATATTTTCATTATGATATTTTACAAATACACTTGCTGCACACAGATCCTATATTATGTGGCAAAATATAGAGCTATGTGACATACAGTGTATATGTAATTTGACAATTATTGTAAAATACATGCAGAATAATAGTCATATAACATAAAGATCTATTCCATATGCAGACCTCCAAAAAGAACCATTTCTCTGTGCAGCATCTTTACAAATATCATAAGCATGCAATAATCTGGGATGTATTTACAAACATCTTATATTTACAATAATCACCCAAATGACCTTCAAACAATAAACAGATGAGAAGAATCCATGACATTAAAAATACAAACATTCCTTTTGTTTAGTTGATGGTTTGTACTAATTTATATAGCCAAATATTTAACAGAAGCGATTCACTCTGTCAAGCTATCTCCTGGGACATGAACCCACAACCTTCAGGGTAGAAGGTAATATCCTTCACCAATATCTATATGCCTTGTATCAGGGTTGAAAAAATGGAGGAGAAAAAAAAGTAACATAAACAGAACATGAACACAGAGTGGGGAAATTGCAAAAAGTTTCCGTATTTTTGTGTTTACCGTGACCCTGTTTTCATTTAAGATACTGAAGGCAAGTCAAGTCACTTTGATAGAACGCCAGAACCGCAAACTTAATTCAGTTGTACACATTGGTTACAAAAATTAAAATAAATGGCTTATTTGGAGTATTGAATTATGAGGCACAATCATAAGAATGCAGAGCTGTATTACTGCAGTGGAACAGCACAGACAGCCAAGAGAATAAATATTTTTGAGAAGCAAATATTTACGCAGTAATACCAGCAGGTCCGTTTTTAAAATTGACACAATGTCCTTGCTACAGATTTTGATGGAAAGTGCAGAGTAATGAAATAATACACAAAACCAAAACTGGTTATGGTATATAAAACCAAAACAGTTCTATATCAGGTTAGTGATTTTTCATTGGGGGGGGGGCTAAAATGACTCTTAGACAGAAGATAATGACTCACTCTGTGCTTTAGTGAGGAGGGGTGAAAATATAATTCCCAGACATGTCTGGGAATACATAGCAAGAGAACTACATAAAAAAAAATATGGAACACAGATCCTCTGCAACAAGCCAGCCAAACAAAAACACATGGACCCAGTAAGAGTCCAGTAAGAGCCAATTACGGCTCTTCTTTTTCTTTCCCAGTCGGTTTCACTCACATTTATGTTTGTGCTCACCTTATTTTCGATTTATCGCGTCCGGGGACCCGTTTGCTGCACAGTGGAGGTTATGATGTCACGTTTCTGAGAAGCACTTATGCAGTCAGCGGTTAAGGTCCCACTTGGGCAATATCAGGAATAGCCTTGCATTTAATGTTTGCACATTAACCATTTACACAGATAGATTATTTTGCTGAAAAACAGGGATTTAATGAAAAAATACCGAAGCTCCTCATAAGACTTGACATTGTTAATTTCAGCTACATCAAGTTTCTCAGCCATTGTGCTGTCTGCTCTTATGTAATCAAACTGTGAGTGTTACAGGTAGCACTGCAGCCTCACCCTTCCGGAGTTGTAGGATTGAACCATGCCCGTGTGTGTGTGTGTGTGTGTGTGTGTGTGTGTGTGTGTGTGTGTGTGTGTGTGTGTGTGTGTGTGTGTGTGTGTGATGTTTGCATGTTCTCTCCATGCTCACATACATTTTTCAGTTTGAGTCTGGCCTCCTTCAGTAGGGCCCTCAGCACCCTGGACGCTGCTATGGGTGGTTGCTTTTGCAGACAGCTTGCTCTCACCTACAGGAAGTCAGGGGAGGTGTCAAGAGAATTTCCCCATGGGGATCAATAAGGCATTTATTATTATTATTATTATTATTATTATTATTATTATTATTATTAAGAAACATTCCGTTAGGCCAGTCTGCATGTCTAAACTGTATGTTAGGAATGTATACCCTGCGAGGAACTAGCATCACATCTAGGGTGTTACTGTATTTCCTGGCATCAGGCAAACACTTACAAATTGTTTACAGAATGTTAGTGGCTGACTGGAATAGACAGGTGCGTGTAATATCCGAACATCACAGATGTCATTTCCCAAGCACAAAGGCATGGATTATTATTATTATTGTTATTATTGGGTTTTATTCTTTTCATTTATTAATGTCTTTCTTATATATTTCTGTATTTTTTTACTATATGTGGCGGGGTGTACCATATGGCACAATGACCACTGGGTACACAACATCCTTTACCAAGCAATACACACTAACTGCAAATGCTACTGTATACAGGGGTTGGCAATCTCTAAGTACGGAGTTGTAGCGAGAAGCTGCATGCCTAACGGCCCTCATACTGTACTTATGACTAGAGACCCACACAACAATTACGTTTCAAACTACATTTTCAGACCACTTCAAATTATATGTGATCGTAGAGCTAAATTATTCCTTATTAAGTATTAAAGATTATTAAATTTCTAACTTACACGGTGACTACCTTTTTTTTATTTTTTTTTTTAAGTTTTATTAACAACCAAGAGGTACAAAATCTGTCAGTTTATAACAATGTGACTACCCTTCTTAGACTGCATTTTCCACCATCGCTGACGTATTCACCCGGAACTACGCTTCTAACTACAGCTCGACAGCTGTAGTTCGAACTACGCAACTTAACGACAGTGTTTGCGAACGTTCGTTCGAACTATGGTTTCGGGAAACACCTGCGTCGTTTAACGATGCATCGTACTACGTAAGTCCGCAGTATCGTTACCTCCTTAGTTCGAACTATGGTTTCGGGAAACACCTGCGTCGTACTTACATAGTTCGAACCACGTAAGTTGCTAACGTAGTTTTGGGAAACGCACCCCTGGATGGGATGACAGTCATGAGATACGGGGAAATTTACAGAGGTCATTTCACCTAACCAGTCTTTGAACTGTGGGAGGAAGAAACCTATGCAATTTGGGGAAAACATCCATACAAACTGGGGGCGTGGGATTGTAACCCCCAATCCTGGAGGTACGAGGCAGCATGGCACCACAGGGTATTTTCGTTTTTTTCCCCTTTCTGGAGAGGTATGTAGAAAATCGATTTACATCATCTCCAGAACAAAATGTGGTTGTACACAGGTCATAAACAAAAATGACCAGTGCCACAGCGTGAACTTTGCCATGAGTTTTTTTCCCCAGTCGCCATGAGGAAATGGGCACAAGCTGAGATTTGCCAGTTAGCATTTAGAATTTTTTTGTTTAATCTGTCATTAGCGAGACAGCCATCCCTTCCAGAATGTCCCCTGCCTCATTCCCCCGACTTCCTGGGAAGTGCTCCAGGCTCACTGCGACCTTGTGCTGGAGAAGCGATTATGGACAATGAATGGATGATGTTATTAGCAGGAACTAGTAAGTTACAGTTACTGTTAAACTAAGTAGCTGTCTTACTAGGCATGCTTACCATTTATCCAGGCACTGTTAAACAAAGCCAGTGGGACCATGAATAGTTTTGAATTTTATTTTTTTAAACGTTATACATTATTTGTTAGGTCGATGCTGCTGGGGGAAGAATAATTAAACATTCAAATAATTTTCTTATCTTTCCTGCTTTAGTTCTGCTATTTCCAATGCAATAACCTACAAAATGACCTACCATAGTGCTTAAATGGAAAATATTGTAATGACTTGTTACAGTTAATGTGGGGCTGCTTTGACTGTTGTTGGCAAATTCGATCCCACGGTAATGAGATGCAACACTCTCATATAGCTCACCAGTAAAAGAATTTAATTTCAAACCCTATTTCATTCAGTTCAATGCTTTGTGCTTTTCATCAACAATGTTTAATTAGCAATGTAATCTTCTCAGCCTTAGATTTACAGGTAATTCAATTTACTTAACCAATTAATTCGTTCTGTACACTTCATGGCCAGTATATTAGGTATACTTGCTCGCTAATGCAAACATCCTGCTTCTTCAAACAGCAAAGCCCCTAGTTGCAACTAAATATATCTCAGAAACAGTCCAGCTTAAAGTGTCTTGAGTTTACAGGATGGTGTGATGACTAAAAACCATCCAGTCGGCGGCAGATGTCTTTCTGAAAAGGCCTTGTTGATGAGGGAGGTTAGAGGATGATGGTTAGCCTCATTAAAGCTACCATGAAGGCTATAAGTGCAAAACAGCTCAGTACAACAGTGGTGAAAAAGCATTTCCGAACACACGACTCATCCACCCTTGAAACAGTTCTGGGTGGGTATTTCACAAGGCAGGATTTCTTCATTAGCCAGATAGCTTAAGCCAACTGTAAGGATTGTCCAAGAAGAATGTCACTTACCTCTCTTGCTATTGGACAGTTTTCACAAGTTATCCAGCTAGCTGGGAAATTCTACTTTGTGCAATGCCCCCCAGACACAAAACAGTGGTCCAACCTGATACTACATAATAAAGTGGCCACTGACCGTATGTCATCTTCATGACCTTTTAATAAAAGGTTAATTGTTACATTTTGTTGTCAAGCTTGTCTGCTGGTTACCTGCATTTTTTGATACTTCTAATTATTAGGCAATGAGGTACAAAGTCACCTGTCACATTTCATAGACTAATAATATTAATTCCAGTCTCCAGTTAGAATCAGTCTGTAGCTACTTACTTTACCATTACTGATTCCTTTTTCACACTCTAGCTAAATGTTTAGAGTAAATGGTTCTCATAATATCCTTCTAAACTTGCACTTCTTAAGTTTTAAAAACCTAGAATTATCATTTTTCTATTAATAAAATGTGTTCTTGGACCAAGAGGGTCTGTTGTTCATCATATCAAGGGGGAGAATGACCTCTGTCCTGAAAGAATTTAAATGGTTTTAGTGTTAGGATTGCCTGCAGATTTTCATCTAGTATTAAACAAAGCAATGAGACAAACCTGGATTTCTCAGTTCCTTCCCACGTAATCTGTTACACTACTTAGCCTTTATCATGTAAGGGCTCTCTCAAAACTACAACTTGGATGTCATTGAAAAGAAAGAAAGTTGTTTTATATGATGATTCATTCAACAACAAAGTTGTTTATGCTGCTTCTGAAAACAGATGCTTGGGTAATCAGTTGTCCATCTCATATCTTTTTTGTTGTCATTCCCTAGTTACGTTGGTATGTTGAGAATTCGAAGTTAAAGTCAACCTTTAATATCTGCATTGAAATTTCCAACACCATTTATATCAGAGGAATTTTACACCAGCTTTAAGTATCCCCCAAGTCTGAAGTGTATGTCCAAGAGGGAGTAAAATTTCCCAGAATCCTTTAAGAAAAAATAAGAAGAAAAATGACAGCTGACAAGGCTTGTGTCTGCATGAAAGACCAAAATGTGCCATCCATATGACACAAACAGGATTTGAAAGGCTTTTCCTGGCACTGTGAATTTAACTCTCCTTCTCAAACGAAGTCACTCCCAGCTCTATCTGCTGGTAATCACCGCCAGATTACCAACTACAAATGGAGAAAATATTTTAATCGAAAAAAGATGTTTCAGGCAAAAAGGAGAAAAGTAAATATTAAATATCTAAAGTTTGAAATTCTGTTATTAATTTTAATGCTAGTTAAATATCTTAAAGATGTATTACCCTTATCTAAAGGAATACACCAAAGGAAAAGGGGAGCCAGCAGTTATTTCACATCCAGAAGTGATTTTAAAAAAGACTTTTAAAAAAAGCAGACTTTTGAAATTTCTTCAAAGACAGCCTTTATAAAAGTGAAACGCGACAAAGAGTGTAATACGACCCGCTTAAGTAGTGACTGGACATGAAAGGGCAGCATTCACCATTCCAGATTTTTTTAAAACCTCACTGACATTATGGTGCTGTAACATTTACCTCTTCACTCGCAGAGTCTGACAGAGAGACCATCAAGGCATCAGCTGATTAGACTGCAGACAGAGCTAGTTTTCGGACTTCACATTGCAATAATAATACCCCATTGCTCACCTGGTCAAATGCATCCAAGCCTGAGATTCATCGATACCTTCAGATAGGTTTTTATTATTTTTAATAGCTTGCTTTTGCAATACTACACTCCCAGTTAAAACGGGCAAGATGGACTCTAGCAAATGGGTTACAGCGAGGCCACTCGGGCCGAACCAGAACCCAGACTGTCCCACAGAATGATGGCAGCGCAGAGGAGGCGTTCTGCTTGGGCACGCATCAAGTGACTGGCTCTCTCCGTCTCTCCAGAAGCTGCCTGAAAGCACTTAGTTCTGAGCAATCCCAGCAGGTGATGCCTGATATCTAATCAGGGAGCCTCCAGACAAATAATTGCAGCCACTTTCAAACTTCTAACATGCCACAAATATAGAGACGTGAATGGCTTTTTTCTTCCTCTTCCCTCATTCTCCCCCACTCCCAGCCACACTCGTTTTTTCTTCAGAGTTAGTGTAAATAAGACATGATTATGTTGTGCGGGATTCTTGTTTCCTTTGGCCTGGTGGAGCCGTTTAAAGTCTCCATAAAATTGGAGCCAGAGTGGTCAAACTGCTGAACAGATGCCTGTGATGTAACATGATATCTCTGTCTCCACGGCAATCCGCCGATGGAACAAATTAAAGAATTCTGAAGTTTAAGCTACCCCCTCAACTCCCACAGTTTTTGAAAGTCTTGCATTAAACCAAGTTCTCCTTCTACAGGACATCCATCTCATTCCGAAAAGCATGAGTGTCTCAAACCTCAACAAAGAAATCACCCTCTAATGAATGATTATTAACTCTATCACTTTGAGAAAAGAGAAATTATCATAAATGATTGGCTAATTAAAATGTGATTTTCAGTGCAATACTTATAAATCATCCATTTTGTACTCCTGTCGCACAAGGAAGGTATCAGTTTTACAAGACCTATTAGCTAAAAATAAATGTTAACTTTGTTTTCACTCCCTCACTCTCCAGTCTCCTTCATGCACCCTCCAAAATATACCATCTTTATAACAAGTTACTCCACCTAACATACTTGCGCAGTTGTGTTCAGTGCAGACGAGCTTAGTGATCTTTTGCAGACGAGGCGCAGACAGGACAGACCCGATCCTATTTGCATGATTAGGGCACAGGTCTGTGCTGTGGTGCCGATTAGTGAACAGGCAGCGTGGGTAAAAGCAGGCAGCCCGCGCTGTTCACACCCTATGCACATGAATACAGGCGTGGGAGTGCTCTCACTGTGCATTATCGGGGGATGCAGCTTGCAGCAAAAATAGTTGTTCAGAAACAGTGTACCCTCACACGATGCAATGGACCCTGTCTATGGAGGGGGCAGATGGGTATCCAGGAATAAGAGCATTCAGAGCCATTTCCTAAACATCCATTCTCTTTTGAGAGGCATTCCAACAACCCGCCATGTACAGCCTTCCTCTGTGAAACAGCTCCTGTATATGTGTGTGTGTGTTTGTGTTTGTGTGTGTGTGTTTGTGTGTGTGTGTGTGTGTGCGTGCACACTCGTTTTCATCGCCTTCCTTTTCCAACCTCCTGTTTCTAACAAGCTGACTCGTGGGGCCAGGTGGGGGGGTGGGGAAGGGGGTCATTGTTTGTGAGTGCATCGTCTGACAGGCCAGATAAATGGGCAAACATAGGCTCATCCATATTTCAGGGACCTCCACGGAACATTCTCCCTAGATGTGCGTGAGGCCAGGATATGAAATATTAAAGGGATAAAGTTCTTTTCCCGCTAACCAGCACTCAGTGCTCACAGAGTTTACCTATTTTTTGTTGTTGTTTTTTTTTTAATTTCTGCAGGTTGGCCTCTCCATGGCGTTTTCAGCGCAGCCAGTGAGCTGCAGTGGGATTGTCCAGGATCTCAAGTCCTTTCTTCATTCACGCAGGCCGGGAGAGTAATTTACCCCTCCCCTGACTCAGTGTGAGGAAAGCAAGGGCGGTGAAGATGAACAGAACAGCATTCAGTTTTAATTGATCCTTTTGGGGGCGAACCAGGAGCGAGATGATATGCGATGACGCCCCGGTTCATTTGCGGAAGCGCCTTTTAATAGCCTGTTATTGTGGTGCCTCTGGGGGGTCTGTGTACGACCGTGTCTGTAATTGTCACTGGTTACCATAACAATCTATCTGATTATTTAGCGATTATTTAGTGCTTCAGCGATAGCCAGTCATAACGCAGACACTGTGTCGCTCTCTAACCCAGGCCGCAAGGGTGTACTGTCATTCTGGGAGGATGCTGATTGGCCCCCGCTTTCTTTCCTAGGGAGCAGGTGACTGTAATGATAGGCTCGCACTAGGACGCCAGCGGCGGCCGCACACTGCGAAACAAGGGGGGCAGGGTGGGGGCGGGAGGGTTGAAGGGGGTGGCGGGTGACGGGTTGCCACGGAGCAGCGCCGCAGGCTAATCTCCCTCATTATTTCTCCGCCGGATAAACTCTTCGCCTCTCTCACCTGGTCACCCAAGATACAGGGCCTCTCAGCCAGGTAGGCTAAGGCTGCTACTAAGCACCCCCCCAGCCCACGTCTGTCGGCCGCTGAAACATAAGCAGACGGAGAGATGGGCTGATAAGGGTCCTGCGTGCGCGGCCCACAGCCCGGCTGCATACGGCAGGGATTGCGCACCCGGTGGTATCTGATTTCAATTAGTGACGGATCTTGGCAGCCGTCTGGGGCGGCGACACCCCTGGCTTCAGCCCCTGGGAGCAGGTAATGAGATGGCGCTTATCTGGCCCCGACCATCTCCATCTCCCTCCCCCATCCTCGGTGGCAGAGGCCCAGAGGAGCTCGTTGACATCAGAGGCTCATGCCGTGCCATCGCGCCCCGGGCCTCATCCCATTAGCGCGGGGCCACACTTGGGCCGCCAGCCCCGTCGCCTCGGGGGACCGGACGGCACGGATCTGTTAGCACACGCGGGGGCTTGGGATGCCTCCCCAGGCTGGGGGAAAAATGGGCCGAGTGGGATCGAGCCAAGGACCATAGGTAGGTTCCGGAAACATGGGCCATTGCATTCGAAGTGGCACTGTAACTAGGGGTCTCTCTCCCCAGAGATCAGCCGGGGAGAAAAACAAAAACTATGTGATAATTAGAATAAATGGCACTTCTTCTCTCTTGCTGTTTCTTGTGAAGGCCTGCATGCCAAATTCTTTGGAGATTAGGTTTGCTTTGGTAAGCGTAACCTGCTGTTCTGGCAGTCACAGCCACCCGCTGGAGTGCTCCCGGAGCCGGAGAACCGTTTCCCTGCCTGGGGAATGTGAGGTCCCTGCCAGGCGCCCCTCTTGGGGCAGGGGCCCAAGGGGGAGAGCTGTCTTGCTAACAGCTGGGTGGAACAGGAGAGGCACCCGGCTAGATGCTCAGAGTTACCGCGAAGACGTAAATCAGCACGGGGTTTGTTGCGAGTTTTTCCGTGTCACGCCAAAACTCCTCGGCAATCCAGCCGTTCTGACGGTGTTGCGGTTTTCTCATTGCGCTTGTCTCAGATTTAAGACAAACAAGCCAAACAAACGCTAGTAAACAGAAATCCTCCCCCACCCACGATTTGATGCCCTGGGGCCTTGGGATGCTAGTTAGCAAGCATATAGTCCCCCTCACTTCTGCAAAAGGGTCACTTCCATGAAGCATTGGTGCTGGCATCTGCTCCAAACTGACTCTATTAAAAATTATTAATTCTGAGCGTCTCGTCTGAGGTGGAAAAAAAAAATCTTCAAAGGTAATCACTAGAGTAACCCCACCACCCGCTTCACGAGAGAGAGCAAGGCTCCGTTTGATTCCAGCATCTGTAACTGATACAGCACTCCACGCAAGTACAGCCATTAATCTAGTATACATAATCAGGCAAAATAGACAGAAAGACCACAAGCTTTGTCCACCAGGCCAAGAAAACAAAGGAGACAGACAGCAGATTTGCTGTACTGGGACAAAAATCTCAGCATCCAGGTAGTATACAGTTCAAATTCCAAATAATCAAAATAGTACTTTCTCACCATGACAGTCACACACACACATACACACACACTTATATATATATAATAATAGGGTTTGTGCTATATATATATCTGTAGGCTATGGGCACAAGGCAGGGAACAACCCAGGATAGGGTGCCAACCCATCGCAGTAAGCAAAAAAATTATGAAGCTTATTTGTTAAATTATTTTGTCAACTAAATTCAGTGTCAAATATAAATTAAGCACATTTTATTATTTTTAGTATTATAAATAATTTATTACAGTTAATTCAATCAGTTTAAACCAGCTTAAAATCACAAGAAGCGTTTGGTTTAGCCTTGAACAAACAGCAGCTGTGTATCCAGGTCATGGAGGTCATACCTCTAGATTACAGGGCCTGAGGTCCCTTAGAGGGGCTTTTACACCAGTGACAGCTTCAGTGTGCCATTTGTAGGATGGCCCAGCCACTGACATTTGCCACTGGCACAAATAACTTACTTGTAACGTTCCACTACCTGGTTGTCGCTGGTCTACAATATTGCACAAGACGTCCTGCAGATGGTAGTGCTTTGGAATCTTAATTGCTCGTCAGACCAGCTCTGTATAGCGTTGGTTTGGTGATGGTTTAGACCAGGGGTCACCAACCTTTTTGAAACTGAGAGCTACTTCATCAGTACTGAGCCATACGAAGGGCTACCAGTTTGATACACTCTTCTTAAATAACAAATCTGCTCAGTTTACCTTTAGTTATATGTTATGATTAATGATACTCATCTATGTGATCACATTATTGATTTTATGAAACTTCATGTATAATAAACATGTTTTAAATGCTTATTTTAAAGATACTGTCATTTTCAAATCTATATAAATGCAAATGTGATTGAAGAAGAGTAGCAACAAGATAAAATAAAATTTTAGCGACTCATGTGGACCTTGGGGGCATCCTGGTGCCCATGGGCACCATGTTGGTGACCCCTGGTTTAGACCTTTGGATTGCACAGAAAATCACAGTGCTTCCATAACTGAGGTCTTTTTGGCCACACAGTTATTAACATCCACATAGTGCTCTCAAATAATCCGCTTCAATTTTCCATAATCCATCTTTGTTTGTTCATCATATATGTGGAATCCCACAATTTGCCATCAGACTTAAGTAACACTGATGAAAAAATCATGACTGCTAAATAGTATTATAATTGAAATATTAAGTGAAATGGTCTCTCACATCATTACTTAATATTTCACCTTGTGTTGAAACATTGGCGCTAGAAACCATAACCCTTTATCTAGTTTATGAGCTATAAAAAGAGCCGATCCACAGAAAATGTCATGGCACGCATTTGAATTTTCTGCGTTGCAATCCTACATTTCTTTCTTTTTTAACAACAATCGTTTAAATTAGCATAAAGGTTACCGTTCTCCACAAGCCGCGGAACCACCTGGCCATCTCCAAGGAGACGGCAGAGCCTCGCCTTCTCTCCGCTTGGGGAGGTGAAAGGGAGAGAAAAGGGGGAAAACAACGGAAATAGAAGAGGCGATTTCCATAGTTACTGCATGCATTACCAGAAATAAGCGTAGATTTTGCGGGAGGGGAGAAGACGCGCGGCGGGAAAAACAACATTCATCATCTGAAATAATGGCGTTGTCATCCGCACTCAGGAAACGCGGGCTGCTGTTTTAATATACTCCACTCCGCAATGCTCTTGTCAAAACCCCCAATATATACGTTTTCAAAGAGGGGATTCTGTTATTTGATTAGATTTCTTAACACAGTATCAAAACGTATTGTTTCACTTTGTGGTGTTTTCTACGCTAACTAAAAACCTTTCATTGACATGAACGTTAATAAGGGAAAAATAGTTTCAACAGCTGAAATTACATAAGTTTAATAGGCTAGATAATAGGGTTTGTGCTCCTTTTCGAGTCTAGATGTGAATGTGTAAAGTTTTTGAGGTTTTCATTTTGTCTTTATCACTTGACAGGAATTTAATTGTTTTCGAGTCGTGAACGGTGTTTCGTCTGTTCCCCGAGGCTCGCTAAACACCTGTCTGTCAGCTGACGCTCAGCCTTATTTTCTGGACGGTGTTGATATTTGTGTTGGGGTTTTGTGCATGGAGAGAGATTCATAGAGAAGAGAGCAGAGACCGCCACCCTCACAAACTCCTTTAAGCTGGAGGCAGAGAGTCATCGCGCACATTCAACTACACCTGTCTGGAGAAATCACACACACACATACCTCATGTACATGTTTATGGAAGGTCTTCAAATGATTACAAAAGTGCACTTAAACCTCAAAATACTAATTATAGACACTTCCCAAATTTATAACATAGTTTACAAATGCATGCATGCATTGTATGCGCTTTTTACATTTTATTGGAAAAAAGCAATGCCTTTAAATGCTTGCTGTTTTGTGGTCCACAATTAAATAATAGTGATCTTTAGGTTTTCACATTCACACACTGAACATTCCTCAGGAAGAGTTCTGGTGAAATACTTCTCTGTACAATAGGAAGCATTAAAAGCATCTTTTCTTCTCTTTTGGGACTTAAACCAGAAGCCTTGTCATGTTAATAGCCTGCATATATAGTATTGGCATATTCTTCACTTCAGTGTAATGGAAAACACATGGAAAAATTACTGCAGGAAAATCCCAGGACAGTAATCCCCCCTGTATACTCATTTGTACTAAGAGAGACATATCTAACCAGGTATTTGGGTTAGTGGTTTAATATACAATTTAATGAGGTGGGCCAGCTTGTAATAGCATATGTGCTTTTTATCAGTTTTATTAAATTAAAATTTATGGTCCATGATACAGAATACATAAGGATTTAGCAGTTAGTATACTGCACGTACTATGGCTCCTACTTTGATCCTGTACAACTGGTCTTTTTCAGAAAGACAGACAAAACAATAGTTGAAGCATCAAACTGATAATTCAATATGAACAAGCAAGACTGTATGTGACGGGGAGACCCCAGACTTTCTAACCGCCTCATTTACATCTGTCTGCTGTCCACCGGCCCGCTGTTTTCCATAATTCATCCACGCAGATGTGAAAGGCGAACATGTGGATGTTTGGGTGGGCCGTGCATCTCTCCCCGAAAGGGATCAGACAGGAGCACGGCATGAAAAGCACAAAGCGGGCCGGCTCGCATCCAGAGCCAGCCTGCCGCTCAGGGAACAGGGGGACCCGCGCTTATTGCCGGGGCTACAGTAGATTCAGGAAACATGAGCCGGTGTGTGTGAGTGCAGAGCCTTTTTCGGAAATCAAAAGGCCGAACAATCAGTAATAAGGCAAAAACAGAGTTTCGGGCAGGCTCTGGGGGTTTGAAGGGCAGGCAGAGGAAAATCAGGCGGGGGCTGACAGGGAGGACGGGTGTGTGTGGGGGGGGAGGCTTTATCTCTTTCCATTATTCATTTGGAGTTGTTTGAGTTTCAGATCGAGAACAGGCAGCCATGGAGAAGCAGAGGGCTGGGTTATTAACATTCTAGCAGGGACTCTGCCTTACATGCGAGCGGCCGGCTCTGGCCTGTCACCTCCCCCCCCCCGACTCCGGCTAATTCCCCACAGCCTTTCCTGTGACCCCTCCCCCCACCTGTTATTCCCAATTTCCCCAGGAGCAGCGGAAGGGATGCCAGAATGAGGGGTGGGGGTCACCGGATGGGAGAAGGAGAGAGGTGGTTGTGACAAAGCTCCAGTGTGGAAAAAGAATAAAGGAAGAGGATGGGATTCATCAAACATTTAGCAGGAATGTTACAAATTGGCAGGATTAAAAGGGACAAGCTACTGAACTGAAAAAAAAATAGTTTTAGGATTACTTTTAAAACAACATTTTGCTGTAGAAAAATTTTATTAGTAAATGCCTTTGATAGGGTAAAACTTTTAAATATTAACATTATCTGACAGATTTCTTCATAAATGTAATATAATTTAATGGCTCATGGACACCAACAGCAGAAATTATACAATATTTTGTTTAATTACTGGGAAGGAATTGGTGGAAACCAAACTTAAAGAAAACTGTAAATACTCAGTATTAGCACCAAGGCCATGGGCATTAATTAAGAATTAAAATACCAGTTTAAAACGTGTACTTATTTTTTATTTCTTTTTCGTAATCATGCATCACACCCTATAATAAATGCCAAGAGATTCACTCAAAACGCGAGTGGGCAAAGGGTCCAGCTGTTCAGCCAGTGTCCCCCCGGTCCGTGGTCACAGGGCTTTCTGCAGAGATGGTCATAAGCTGGGATACTTTCAGAAGCTCGATTGGATACTTAAGTGTCAGGGAATTAATAATGCATCACAGTGGATTGTAAATGCAGCCAAAACTCTTTCACTCTCTGCCTCTCTTTCTCTATCTCTCTGCTTCTCTCTCTCCCTCTGTCTTTGCCCTCCTCTCTCCCTCTCTCCCTGTCTTTCTCTCTCTCCCCCTCTTTCTCTACTCCTCACCCCCTGGAGTGGAACACAACAGATCCCTGTCATTAGGGCTATGTTTTGCATATGAATTTTCATAAACTTATTATTACCATAAGTTTCTATAGAGCTGGGTGGGGTACCTCCCAGTTTGCATAAAATGATGCTGGAGGAATATCATGAAAGTGCTAGCAAGACCGGCAACCTAATGGGGGCGGGGGAGGTGAAGCCTGTCCTGGGTTCACCTGCACACAGTGATTCCCCCCGGAAGGTGTGATGTTCGTCACTTGCAAGCTGGATTCCATTTCAAACCTAGCTATCCAACTCTGTGGATATTGTACCTTGTTTTTACAGCATCTCTTCCTCTCAAACATACATTTTCACTCTTCTCCCATTCTTAAATCTGGGTATTTCTACTAAACAAACTCAGAGTAGCTATACTGTTGAATGGTTCTCACAAGCCAACTCTTTCTAGCGATTCAGTTCCTTAGTCCGTCCTCCATTCGTGTTATGCTTGGAATGCTGGGAAACATGGGGTGTTAAGCATTAAGGCTTTAGAGTATCGGGGGTTACAGAGAGTTCTGAGTGCAATTCACTCCTTGATATGAAACAACAGCTGATCCTTGCCTGAAAAGTATTTCGACCACACAGGTGAAAAATCCACAAGATCATTTTAAAATTGTTTTGTTGGGTTGTTATTTGTGTGTTGCTATATTAAAAGTAGAAATAGGCTAACCCAAGGGAGTCAGACCTTTGTGGAAGCAAAGGTGAGCCACTTTGCCTTTCTGAAAAACATCTTTATGATCCTCCTCTGAGTCTTTATGGAGATTTTGGAGAATTAAAACAGCTTAAGACTTTTTTTTAGAAGAGGTTCGAGCTGGCGGTGCAGGGCTGTCAGGCAGCTGCGAGACACACGCTCTCGCTGCTCGTCTGATCTCGCCTCGAGCACCCGGAGGCGTGCGGGGTGAACAGCGCTATTCTGTCACGCCGCCAGTCGAGGACGGCGATCCAGGAGCGCGGCGAAGGTGCTCCCGCAGACAGACGCCACGTGCCGATGCAGTTCTGGGGGGGTGGGCAAGGTCCGCTTGCCTAGTGTCAACATGCCCCCCCCACACACACACAATTGTTCTGCTTCTCATTTCACTTCCAATTGGTAAACATTCCGGCACCAGCAAACCAGGATCCTTCAGTGAACCCAGGTCAGGTTCTGCTCTGGGGCTTTGGTTAGCAGGAAGGACTGGCGTCTCACAAAAAGGCAGGCCTCAGTCAGCCTCTGCGTGAACCGGGTTCTGAAGAAGGCCCCAGCTACTAGGACTCCACACGGGGTGCCGATGGCTTTGGCGGGTATTCCTTGCTGCAACCTGAAACGCGCAGCCCGGCACCTCACGCGTGCACACACATTAAACACACAGCCCCCACGGTAAAGAAGTCCTCTTCATGTGTGACGGGGGCTAACACCTACCGGCCGGATGGGTGACACAGCTGCCTGGGGGGGTGGG
>JAODKC010000044.1:35130297-35141561 GCA_026777985.1 Mormyrops attenuatus | reverse complement strand
CCCGCCCGCCCCCCCCCCACGTCAGACCTCAGAGCTGGAAACACCCAGCAGACAAGAAAAATGACGCCGGCCACAATCTCATTTTCTGAGGGGCTGCAAGTCAGCCAGGAAATGGCCATTATTCCATCGACACTGTCGGTATTAAGTTATTTCCTTCTCTAAATACGCGAATGTTCATGAATATCTATTGAGTTCCAGGTGCCGAGTGCGCCCAGCAGTACGGCTGGCTGATTGTGCCTCTATATTCCAGCCTGAACCCCCTCGCTCCCAGATTGAAGTGAAAGACAATGGTATTCGAAATTGGTTAATAAATCCTTAGGCTGAGCCTCTTTGAAAGCATCGCATTTCTTTTTTCTTTTTTTTCTGAGATGGATGAAAAGCAGCTCCGGTTAACCTGTGCTTTTCCGAGGCCCCAATATCGCCCTTCCGAGGCTCTGGAAGTCTTCCTGTGTGCGTCGATAATTCAGTTAAATGGGAGTGTAAATAAGCAGGCCTTTCCCCGCCCCGCCATCACCCCCCCCCCAAACCACGCTATGCTGATGTGTTACACATCGTGGCCGGATCTTGGTGGGGGGGGTTGCCGTGTGGCGGGTCAGAATCCAGCACTAGGTCACTCAGCCTGGCAGAAAGATGATGGGACCGACACCGCCGCAGGTACATTTAATCCATTACCATGGGAATGACCTGCAGGAGGCGACGTCTGCCCAATCGTGTTCTTTTGGATATTGCTTGTTAGTTTTTTTAATTGTCTTGCAACTAATTCCACTGGGGGCAGCACTGTGGCCGAGCATCTCCACCGTAAAAGGATCAGATCTTGTCCCAGCATCTGTGCATGTGGAGTTCCCATGTTTCTCCAAAGTGCTTTTTAAGATGCCCAAGATCTCTTCTCACAGTCCAGAGACATTCAGGTCTGTGGAGCTCATGATTAAGACAGCACTGTAGAAGCACTGTAGAAGTTTCAGCTACTATGTGACAGAGCTGATGTTCAAGTGAGTGAAGCATAATGGTCCTGATCACAGCCCCAACTTCATCCTAAAAAAGACAGATGAACAAATAGATGGTTGTTCTTCTTTTCACAGAAACCATAGGTGTGTGAGCAGCGCGAAGGTCATGTGACCTGTTGAATTTAAACACAGAAAAGCAGTAGCCAACTAAATCAAAGGTGAGAATGGCCTGCCCAATGAGCTTGCTGTGTGCTTCATACCTGGGCCATGCCAGTGTGCAGCAGCGCTTCAGCTGCACAGCAGGGGAGGCCCGACCACCAGCTTCTATGCAAGTAGATCCTCTGGTCCATGTCGTCTCTTCAGGCTGCTTCCCGAAGGAGAAGGGAGCGAACTTCTCCTGATGCACATGAAATCAAACACGGGGGTGAAAATTTAATGGGGAGAGAGACAGAGGCTCGATGTCCATATTCTTCAGTGCACGACCTTTCCAGTATTGTATGCCGTTATTACATTAGCCACAAATATTCTTAATATCAAGCGGTAACCATTGCAAAGCTTTGCATTCTCATGCCACATCTAAGGAGAGATGGATGTTCCACGGTGATTTTAATGTCAGTATCTCTTTCCTGGAGTATTTGACATAAGCAAAACACTTCAAATCAGAGTGCCAACTGCTTTCCAAATGGAGGCATTTCCCCTTGTACTTCTTTGAATCCCCGCCTGATATATCTGTCTCCTTCTGCAACACCGCAGGGATTTTACGTGCCGGACTCTCAGCTTCAGCGGTCACCCTGCCATTTCTCTGGCCCAGACAGCATTCCCGCCCCATTCTCCTCCTTCCAGCATGTCTGCTCTCAGTCTGCCTCCAAGGGCCCCGGTGATGAATCCTCATGTGACAGCGTGGCACGTCCTAAACACTTCCCAAGGCAAACACTATAAAATCATCCAAAAAACAAGCGCTTTTGGGTGATTACCTCACGCCGTTTTGATCGGCTTTTAATTTGCCTGTACTTGAGTTTAAATCTCATGCATAATTTGAATTACCATTATAAACTATCTTGTCCATTAATGAAACAATTTATGTTCCGCCTCATTATCTGGGTCATTTATTTGCTTTGATAAACAGTTATTGATTGGAAAGCGGTGTTGCGTGTTACATCTTGCAGCGTTCTTGGCTGTGAGACCGTTATGTTTGGGAGAGAAGCGTACTCTTTTATATTAATATATTACAGTAATCATATACAGTAATGCAACGGCAAACACTGCCAGAGAGTTTGCTGCCCTCGATTTATTGACTGTGACTGCACCATGGCGATGAAGTAAAATACCCATAATTCAGCATCATGTCATCAGTCTGGGTCATTTCAATGACCAGTTATGATCATAGGGGGGAGGATGTTAGAGGTGCTTGGCAAGCCCAGTCCCACTGAAGTCCATTCCCACTGAAGCCCAATCCCACTGAAGCCCAATCCCAATGAAGCCTCATCCCACTGATGTCCCATCACAATGTAGCCCAATCCCACTGAAGTCCCATCCCACTGAAGCCCAATCCCACTGAAGCCCCATCCTACTGCAGCCCAGTCCCACTGAAGCCCAATCCCACTGAAGCCCCATCCCACTGACGCCCAATCCCACTAAAGCCCAATCCCACTGAAGCCTCATCCCACTGAAGCCCAATCCCACTGAAGCCCAGTCCCAATAAAGCCCCACCCCACTGAAGCCCAATCCCAATGAAGCCTCATCCCACTAAAGCCCCACCCCACTGAAGCCCAATCCCACTGAAGCCCCGTCCCACTGCTAACCTGTATTAAAATTAGGTCAGAGTAATGTGCATACCTGCAAATGGTATCCACACAGAAGTGAGGTTATGCCTGCAGAGAAATTATGCTATACCCCCCCCCTCCCCCCCCCAAACCAGCCTGGATGCAACCCATGTCTCGCCAAAAGGCAGATTCAAGCCTGGCTGGAGTTTCCACGCCTCATTTGGTGAATATAGTTTTTGCACTGTGTTGTTGGGTTGCGTTGGGATCTGTTAGGTTGATTTGTTTTTTTTTTTTTTTTGAGGGGGGACAGATTGGAATTGGGGGCACTTGTCCAGTACAGCTACACTGTGTACGGAAAAAGACTGTAACTCTGGCAAGGCACTCAGGAGCGAGGCAGACATCTGTTTACGTGAGGTGTTGCATTTAGCGAACTAATGGGACAGAACAAAAACCGGGAGTTTTTTGGCGGGATGCGTTTTTAATTCATTTGCCGCTGTTGTTGCTGTGTTCATCGACCGAGGCCGTCGACCGAGATCTCCAGCATTTCCCCACACGGGAGCTCTGAAGGAACAAGCCATAGGAATTTCACGTTGCTCACCATGTTTACTGCTGTGATAATATTTCTGTTTTCTGCAACACCAGAAGGGCAAAGCCCTTAAATCCACCTGCTCCAGGGTCAGTGTTTTTGTAATTATTGCATTGTGGGGACTGGATTTCCCTACAATGTACTAAAAACCTGTAACTTTTTACCTTGTGGGGACATTTTTTTGGAAACTTAATTTCATAAAAATCTGTCACTGAGATCAAAAATCTTAAAATGTCAGAAGTCTTGTATTTTGTTTGGTTATGTATGGTTAAGGTTTGGGCTGGGTAGGGGTTAAGGTCATCATGTTGGGATTAGTGTTTCCCCTATAGAAATGAATGGAATGTCCCGACAAAGATATAATTACAAACCTCTGTGTGTGTGTCTGTGTGTCTGTGTGTGTGTCTGTATGTGTGTGTGAGTGACAATCTAATAGGAGAACATCATGGAATGTGTGGAGACCACAGCCCCCACAATTGTATTTCAGGGTGGGGGGACGCTATTACTTTACTAGATCATGTGAAGCAGTTGATTAACTCAATTGTTCAATTCTTTCTAAATAAAACCCTTTGTCCCTCTTTACCAGGGATAGACAGAAGGTCTGGATCCTCATCTCCTAATATCTAAGCCTAACATTTCGATGACCCCTTAACTTGCCCACAGTCCCTGTTCCTTTCTCACTATGGCACAAATAAAATTCCCCCTTCCCCCTTTAGGATCCCGCCGTCCCAACACATGCAAATCTTGCACAAATATGCGAGTAAAATGCAGTATACCATGCAGAGTACATTGGCTGGCAGTTTACCATCAGGAATATGTGTCATGGAGGCTGGCTTTGAAAAAAGAAGAACTCAGTTACTCCCCACATACGTCACTTTCCAATGAGAGCATGTCTGTTGGTGACATCACAGGGTGTAAACTGTCCCAAAAACAAAATGCCAGTTCCCTGTCAAAGGATAATGTAATGCAGTTTCCTTTATATTTGCAGAGCATCATCTGGTGACTAACAACATTTACTTTTACACTGTTTCTTGGAGGATTTCATCTTTTTTTTCATCTGAACATGAACCCCAAGAAAACAGTGTCCTCATGCCACCTTTACAGGCTTGTCTGGAGTGACAGAAAATAAAATAGGAACATAGTGAAATAATGAAATGCTTCAGGATGAAGATACAGAAAAGTGCAAGGAGAAGACGCTTTTTCATGATTAATCATTTCATTTATTTACAGAACACAGTTATGACCTTGCAAACTTGACAGGAAGGAAAGACTTGGATAAACACATAAGCAGCAATGGGAGAAGTCCTTCACCAGCCATGTGTTTCTACGTAGATGTTATAAAGAAGCTCTGTAATACCGTCTTCTGTAAGGAGACATTATGGAATGAGGCCAGCATTTCTCTAATAGCCCAGCACCATTCTGCAACCTGCAATTAGAGTCAGATTGTGGCATGAGGCTTGGTTGTCGGGGGGGAGTCATTTTGACAAATTTTTATACAATCGAAGGCCATCATACAGGACCACTCCCCTCACCCCCACACGCAATTTAAAAAATGTTTCCACGGCCTCTGTTGTCTCATTCCCACCTAAAGAACCTGGTAAAAGGGGGGGGGTGCAGGATTGGCAGGCACCTGTCAGGGAGGCTCCAGCTACCTTGGGCCAACCCCCCAACAGCTGGCTCCCCCACTCATCCATATGAGCGGACGGCGGAGCTGAGGGATGGGCTGGGTAATCGGAAGTGGCAGGGTGATTAGGACGCCGCCATGATGTGTGGGGGGGTGGTGGGCCACGGTGAGGGCCAATGTGGGTGATGAACAGGAGGGGACATGCCACCCCTCAAAGAGAACAGGGCTCTTACATCATATTGGTGCATCTCCAACAGGTCTCAGCACATTTACAGTAAAATATCGATGTTGCACATTATTGTATTATAGCAAATACATGTTCCTGTAAGTCCTTTCCATATCAGCGGAAATCAGTATGGTTTACGGAGTAGATGCTTCTCCCCACAGCAACTGAAATTAATGATTGTTGCCATACAGTTTATACAGCAAGAATTTGTCCTGATATGCATGCGCTTCTCAAGGGAACAGCAGCCAGTCTTCACCTGTACCATGAGCCTTGAGTTTGCCAGGCCTCTCAAACAGGCATGTTCTTTGGGCCTCCGTCAGCTAGCAAGCTGCTCCGCACTGCCATGATGGCCTGGCCTCAAGCAGCACAGGCTATCTGCTGCTCTTCCTTTATTCTATCTCAATAGGCATCTCACTGAGACTGAGCTGTCAGAGCCCTCTGCTACATTTGGTCTGTTCTAAGTCCATACAGTCTCATTAACTAACTGGCTCTTTCTCACACCCATAATAATTTGGATCACATGCTCTGGGGCTCCTCCAAGAGATGTTTGGGAGCCCACAGGGCTGCCATCCCATCCCGGGTGTTCTGTTGTCTCGTGTCCTGGGCTCCGTGGACTGGGTTCCAGGTCCACTGCGTCCCTGTACTGCACAAGCGATTATGTTAGACACTATCACATTCCCCTGAGATACTCTGGTCTGCAAACCGTTCAAGGACAAACAAAGACTCTCCTGTTCTTTGCTTCTTAACTCCTTTGCTGAGTTTTTCTCAACCAGGCAGTGGAAGGTGTCTGACCAGAACCCATCCGGGAATGAAGAGGCTATCTCCATGCTATGGAGGAGGAATGTCAGGACATTAGCCTGGAGGCCTTCTAGGACCAGATCAGACATACCCAGTGCTATTTCCCCTGCAGTCTGTCCCCTGTGATCTAAACAGAGCTTTAGCTTCTCCCAAGCTTCACCTGGGCCAGATCCTGGAGGAGGAAACTGAGCAGATTTATCTTATTATCTTAATAATAATTATGAAATTTTCTAGATCCCCGCGGGGCAGCTCTCTTCTTGCCTACCCCATCTTGCTCTCCATGATACACAGACACACATGTAGGTGACAGTAAGTTTGGCAGCGAAAGACAGCCACCTGCAGCAAAGGGCAGCCACCTGCAGCAGCAGCCATGCGGCTGGGAGTTAAGATGCGATTCTGCTGAGGCTGAGGTCGAACCACATGCTGCCCCCTCCACGTATCTGCATTTCTTCATTTTCTCTGTATGTTTTTTTCTGGCTCCTACTATAGCTTCTCTTATATGCTGGCAAATTCAAATGAAAGTCAGCAAACACTGTAAGAAATAGAAAATTCTAGGGTATCCGGTTGGTTAAGCTTAATCTCTAGCATGGTTTACATAGACTGCAGCAGCACATTGTGCCAAAGTGTAATATGCAGCGAGGTAACGCTGAAATAGCTTGGGGACTCATTCATTAAAGAATTCTGTCAAAGTGTTGACTCGGTGTAGTGTACAGTCGAGACATAAGCAGAATATCTGAGTTTGAAGGCTCTGGCCTGCAGTTGTGTGATGGATAAAACATCCAGTAAATAAAAGACCAAGATTCCGCTAGATGACTGGTCAATTCCAGGTGAAATTTATGCCCGTATATTCAAAAAAACATATAACACAAGTTTGTCGTAGTACTGAGACAGTGTAGAGTGGATGCCCCACATTTTCTGGGTTCTGTGTTCAAATCTGCCAATGGGGGGGGCGCTTTCCTCTTTGCAGGTTCTCTGCTCTACGGAGCTGTCTGGCTGAGGCAGAGCTGGTGCAGGACCTGCAGTAGGCCGCTGTCCTGGGGAGGCTAAGGACTCACTATTGGGACATCCCCCAGTGTGGATTAGGTTTATATTACATTGTGGGAACCAAATGTCCCCCACCCTGTAATAAAAGCCTCTTATTTTGACATTGTGGGGGACCATTTTTCAGGTCACCACAAAGATCTGTGAATGCAATCAAAAAGGTACAAATACCAAAAGTCTCATATTTTGTTTGGTTACTTGTGGTTAAGGTTAGGGCTGGGTAGGGGTTACGGTCGTCATGTTGGGATTAGAGTTTTCCCCATAGAAATGATTGGAGAGTCCCCACAAATATATAATTACAAACCTGTGTATGTGTGTGTGTATAGTGTTAATTTTAGCATCATAACACTTTTTGAAATAAAACTATTATTTGTTTGATCACATTATTATTTCTTTGACCACATTAATGCAGGCAGTATTTTGATAGCCAAATGGGAGAATAGTATGAGCAAAGATTTTTCATAGAGACCTAGGGTGTTTATCGATATGCATACTTAACTCTTCTTGTGATCTCACGTACCCGTTTGATATAATCTTCTAATGCCAAAATAGTTCCAGTGGTGTTTATCAATATCAAGAATGCAAAGATTGTACTTGTGTTCTTGGCTAGGGTTACCATATTTGGTGAGACAAAAAAGAGGATCAGAATATTGAGTTTTCACAATCACCAACGACTCAGGTAGCGCTTCCCTCATAAATATTAATGAGGTTACCCTAACCACCCAGTAAAATTAAAATTTGCATCCAGGAAAACCTAGACGTATGGTACCCTTACAGTTAACTCTCGTTTTACAATCTACACACAACTGACACAATATACGTGTATGCAAGTCTTTTCAGCAAAAGTTGCAAAACATTAAGCTAAAGTCATACAGGTTGCCGCACTAAACCCGTACAAACTTTTTTTGAAAAACCGCCCAGACACCCAGACAGGAGTCCAAAAAGAAGACATGTCTAGGGAAACCCAGACGTATGGTAACCCTACTCTTGGCAAGACCGGTCTTGCTAAATAAAAAAAATGAACTTGGGACGCAATGAATCATGGGATTGTTCTTGTTCAACTGGGCAAGAACAACATCCGGGGATTTTTTCCATCCTCCATACTTCTGTTCTTGAGTATTGGAACTGTATTTCGGCAATGGAAGATGACATCAAATGGGTATGTGAGAATACAAGAACAGTCGAGTATGCCTCTTGATAAACACCCCCAAGAACAAAAGTATAGAGTTTCTCAAAAAAGACATTGCAATGAAATACACTATTAGTTATTTGAACAGAGCAACTGACAATATACAAATTTTTTAAGCATTTTAATACTTAGCTGAAGGAGGTTTCGCAGCAGTGACAAGAAATGAGAAAGCTCATTTTAAAGAGGAATGAACACTCCTTTATTAAGCCCTAAAAGGACTAACCCAAGTGCTGAAAAATCACCAACCCGACAACGACACCAGAACACAGGGAGCTCAGATGCCGGAAAGTAAGGCACACACATGGTGGGTAATTTATACAATAACTAGAGGCATGTGAAGATCAGACTGGGTTCACGCAAAACACAGGAAAGGGCACACACAACAATTGGGAGCACAGCAAGTATTAACAACAACACACAGAAGCTATTTACAAACATCTCCCAGCATGTTCTGCGCTCTTACTGGGCTCCGCTATGTAGAGCCACCTCGCCGGCGATACAGTATATTAAAATTACGTCAGTAGTTGCTCTGATGTGATTATTTTTTTCTCCCCAGATAGGTAGCCAAAAATCAAAGAACACAAAATATATATTTTTTTAATCTTTCAACTTTTTTGCACGTAACTGACAATAAACAATCAATTTCTATGACAAGATGTATATTTTTCCTCATTTTTTGGTTTGTCTTGTCATTTTTGTCCATTTCTCTAGCCCTAGATTTGAAGAAATATTTATTTTTATTACAGAAATAAATGGTAATATAAAAAACTGAATAACAATATACTGTAATTGTAACATAACAAAACTACCCCAGAGTAAAAAAATCGACAGTTTAAACAATGGAGATGTATAATTTGACTCTGTCTTCAAACTGATTTTCGCAAAAAAATAGCTAAAATTCATATGTTACAGTAATAAGTTATTAAGAATGTCCCATATATATCCCCCTTTGTGTTAAAACTGCATCAGTTTAGGGATTCGACATGTAAATATTTATGATTTTAATGTTTTAATGTTAGGTGCGATTAATTGCAATTAGTACATTTTTTTAGTAATTCAAAGTACATATATGTATATAAGTATGTATGTACGTATTCTTATATGTATGTGTGTGCAGTATTGTGCAAAAGTTTAGTATGTATGTATGATTATATGTATGCTATTATGTTTGTGTGCATGTACAGTACTGTGCAAAAGTCTTAGGAAGTCAAAAGAAATGTTTTAAGCTGCTTATCTGGGTAGTAAGTGTATATTTGCTCAGAAAAAAACACAATTTAACATTAGAACATAGGAAAACACACAGTGACACAACAAAATTGTAAAAGTTACTGATATCTTACTGGATGGCTAGATGAACACCGCTTGAGTTCCCAAGCCTCTCCTCAGGGGCACCTCAGCCATTATATACGGTATATTTATTAAATTTCACCATCAGCTCACATAATTAATTAACTTATTTAGTTTAAAAAGTCAATGAGATATTGATTAGCTACAGGAGGTGTGCTAGTGGTCGCATCCAAAAATATAAGGGTGTATTGTATGGTTTCTGTAAATAAAGGAGTGATTATAGGAGAGGTTCTGAAATGACTAAGCTAACACACTTTAACAGGCATAATATCATAGTTTTACACCAACATAAAGATCATTTAAACATTTTCTTTGCCTGCCTAAGGCTTTTGCACAGTACTGTATGTATGTAAGTATGTACATATGTGAGCGTGAGGACAGCAAAGTTAGAACTAAAGTTAGTCCTCCATGGAACCCCAGACAGTTTAATTAGAGTTTTGGGAGTCGCCTGGGTAGCCTCTCTCCTCCAGTCGCGTCTGGCCCAAGACCCCGCCCCTCAAGTAACTGTCACACTTTGTTTACCTTCCTCCTGCTCCAGGGAGTGAGATCACACTCTAATGGCACGTGTAAATCGCCGCGTTGCTGAGCAGCTGGATTTGTGTGCTTGTGTTCATTGTTGCTTAGCTGCGGGCGACGATGACCTCACAGTCTACCAGCAGCGCTCAGCCAATGTAAATGGCATTTTAATCAGTGTCACTCACTGCGTGTAGAGGCGGGGGGCACAGGGGGGAGGGATAGGGCCTCAGTTTTAGCCTCTGGGCTGCAGCGTTCTATGTGCACTGCCTCTGATGTGTATCAGAACACACTTTGTGGACATGTGTGAATGTGTGTGAATATATTTCACGCCATTTTTTTAATTTAAACAAGCTAGCAGATTTTCTTTTTTTTAACTGATACAACTATATTCCTTGTAAGCAATGGACTGTGTTGAAAACTAGTACATAATTCACGGGACTAAGGGTTGTGTAAATCACCAGGTAGTACAGTATGTCGCTGTCCCTCCGCTGACTAGGCCATCCCAATCGCTGAAGTCTGAGCTGCCCAACAGTCATTTAATATGTTTCCTGTTATAATAATGTTATTCTTACACAGCAGAACATTCAGTCCACCCTTCAATCACTTATCCGGTTCAGGGTCTTGGGGCACCTGGGGCCTACCCCAGGAAACACAGGGACAAGATGGGGGACATGCTGGTCAGAGGATAAAAGACTGACGTGAACTGTACCTGTATTTTGACTGCAAGTGGGAGGTGGAGTGCCTAGCATACACATACACAACATGCAAAAAACATGTAAACATGTATGTCCTACATGCAGAGCAGCACTGGGACATGGCAGGGATGGGAACAAGTTATTCCCTGGCGGGTCAGAGTCAAGTCTCGAGTGAAAACATTGCAGTCCGAGTCTCAAGTCAAGATTCAAGACTCAAGATTGGTTTAATGTCAATACAACAGTATACACAGTAAACAGTGTACCGAAATGTCGTTCCGCACAGGTCCCCCATGGTGCATTATAAAGATAAAAAATATACCAAAAAATATAAAACAGAAATTTCACATAAATAATAAATCTAACTCAATTTTTCTGAATAGAAACGAATTAGTTCTAACTAACTATCTATGTACAGTAAACAGGACAGAGACCATACAAAGTAGTCATGTGCAATTGGGTGATAGGTTACATCTCTAGGTGTGTGGAGTTTAAGTCAAGGGAGGTGATGCTACGATTATGTAACTCCTTGGTAAGACCC
>JAODKC010000044.1:35119812-35130197 GCA_026777985.1 Mormyrops attenuatus | reverse complement strand
GTTAGGTTCTCCCCAAACGAGCCTGATGGGCCGAATGGCCTCCTCTCGTTTGTAAATTTCTTATGTTCTTATGTTCTTATGTTCTTAATTAGAGTTCAAGTGAAATGTGCAGGTAGTATTTAAAATACCAAGTTCAAGTTATGGTCAGGATATTGTTGACAAGACAATACATAGACGTGCCAGTTATAACAAGTGCAAATTTGGCATGTGGTAGACATATTTGAGCAAATATTCAATTAAGGTGTGCAAATAAGCATAGTGTGAAAGTCCAGTTTGTAGTGTTTCTGTGTTGTGGGTTTCAACATTCCTTTGGTGGCAGTGACTTGAGAGCTCTGACTGCTTGAGGAAAGAAGCTTTTGCAGTGTCTGGCAGTTACAATTCTGATGCTGCGGAACCATCTACCAGACGGAAGGAGAGAGAACAGTGCATATGAGGGGTGGGAAGTGTCCTTCACTATGCTGTTCGCGCGACGGATGATGTGCTTTTCGTACAGGTGGGAGATGGCTGGGAGAGGGACCCCGAAGATACTCTCTGCTGTCCTCACTGTCCACTGCAGGGACTTCTTTTCAGCGGCGGTGCAGTTGCCGTACCAGACAGTGATATAGCAACAGAGAACACTCTCAATGGTCCCCTGGTAGAATGACGTGAGGATGGGAGGAGGGAGGCTGGCCTTCTTCAGCTTTCGAAGGAGGTGAAGACATTCTTGGGATTTCTTTGTGATGGTGGTGGTGTTCAGGTTCCAGGAAAGGTCGTTTGCCATGTGCACACCCAGGAACTTCACACTGCTTACTATTTCAACAGCGGATTCATTGATGTGCAGTGGGGTGTGGGCTCTGAACATTAAGAGACAGGTTGTTATTTTGACACCAGTCCACCAGGTGTTATACCTCCTCTCTGTACGCAGACTCATCGTTATTGGTGATGAGACCTACTACTGTTGTGTCATCTGCAAACTTGATGATGTGATTTGAATTGTATTGAGCAGCACAGTCATGTGTCAGCAGAGTGAACAGCAGTGGACTAAGCACACAGTGGACTAAGCAAATCCAAGTCTTTTCATCACTTTTGCTGTAAAGTCACAAGTCATCAAATTTGTGACTCAAGTCCAAGTTGAGATGCAAGTCATGTGTCTTGACTCCCTACCAATCTCAGTTTTTTTTACCTTTAGTGATTAAAACATGCTGCAGCAAAAACCCACCACAGTACATCATAGGACACGTTCTTTATAGGTAAGGATAGGTTGAAAAGAGAGTGTCCACTCATGGATGTCCTCACACAGTTTATATGCAGTCCATGTATATGCACAGAGCTGTCACAATCCGCATGCCCTCTTGCCCTGTGTTCTCTGTGGTGTGGCGCTAATGAGCCGCACCTGTTCCTCGTTTAACCCTGCCTCTCGTTTCAGCCCTCGTGCGGATGATCCCAGGTGCCTCTCGTCTGCTCCTCATCTGTGGTGTATATAGTACCTCCTTGTCCCGAGCTCCCCAGTCTGGTCATTGTATTGTTGCGTGTGTGATCCTGCTGCCTACCTGTGTTACCCCCCCTACTCTCCCAGCCTGGTTTTGACCCCTCGTGGTCTGTTTCCTTTTGCCCTTTTTGTATTGTTTTTGTTGGAATAAAGCCCCCTAGTTTTCCCCTGCGCCTGTCTTTGCCTCCCTCCTTCCTGAGACATGACAGGAGTGAGGCGTCTTTCCAAAAAAATCTCAGGAGACCTTGCATTCAGGCAATTGAAAATGCAGACAGCAGAGAATTAATATATATTGAAATTATAAAATTAACGTTATGGTATCCAGAGGGGAGACTATAACTTCAAGTCTTCTTGAGTCATAGGGTCCAAGTCTAGTCAGAGTCTGGAGCATTTGCCCTCAAGTCCAAGTTGAGTCCAAGTCTTTCCCTCAGTTCTGCCGAGTCTAGTCACAAATTATCAAATTTGTGACTTGAGTCAGAGTCAAGTTGCAAGTCAGTGACTCGAGTCCCCACCTCTGGGACACGGACTCGCAATTGTGGCAGGGTGAGGTAGCAAGGATGCCCACTGAGGCACTGAGCTGCCCACGGAGTGACGGCTGGTATAAAACTATAGAACTCTGATTAGGGTAGCGAACAGAACCAAGCGACTGATGGACAGATGGCAGAAAGTCGTTTGGATTGAGGGCCCTGTAGTTTCCCATAAGGGGCTGAGCTGAAATGGGGTTTATACAGAGGAAACAGAGCAAAAATGAGAGATGAAAGGGCCACAAAGTGGCACAAAGGTCAAGTTTGTTTGGGAGGGGTGACAGGGAACAGAGTGTTTTATTGACATGGTGGAGGGACAGGTGGGGCGACTCCACTGGAACAACCCCAACCACCTGCCTGTGCTTCCTGAGGCCCCCCCACCCCCCACCGAGACAAACAGGCAATATTTCATATTCAGATATTATGAATAATTAACGGCTATGCTATTGATTATCTCTGTATCTCCCTAATAGACACTTGTCTATTAAGTGGAGTGTAAGTCTGTCTTATTGACTAATGAATCAACATGTGAAATATCTGGGTCCAACTGACATGTCATGAATTTGTAAGATGAAGCGAAGGTAAGTCCTGCATATGTGGTTCCCACTCTAAGATTTGACTGGTACTGGATACTGTACTGAGTTACAGTGCTGTGTAAAAGTCTGCTATTATTATATTAAGTGTGTCAGCTTGGCCATTTCAAAACCTCTCCTAAAGTCACCCTAGTATTCGCAGTAACCCTCCAATACTTCCAAGTATTTGTTGTCTTGACCACTAGTACATAAAATCAATACTTTATCAAATAATTTAATTTAGTTAACGAATTACGTAAACTAGTGGTGATTTAACTAACACATGGAATGTCTGAGGTGCCCCTGAAGAGAGGTTTGGGAACTGAAGCGATGTTCATGTGTTCATCTAGCCATCATACTAGACATAGGTAACTTTTTGGAGAACAGGAGAAATTCTCATTATTTTTTATTGTGTTATTGTTCATTTGCATATATTCTAATGTTATTAAAAAAAATTTTCTTTGACTGTCTAAGACTTTTGCATAGTACTGTATATTGTTGTTGTTCCAAAAACTATGGTACAGATATTTTGCAACAAGTTTTAATTTCACTTATAATTTATAAAAGTTATGCTGTTTGCACTGGCATCTTGACCAAGGCTAAACCCCTGCCTTGCTCCCTGTGCTGCCTGGGATGGGCTTCAGGCCACCTTGACCCCTGTATAAACAGTTAGATGATGCATGGATGTTCACTGCAGGCCAGACATGCTGTGGATAATTCAGAAACATCATTTTCTAATATGCAGCGTAAACCCCACACTCAGAAACACACACACATACTAAGGATGGAATTCAAACCTAGAACCCTGGCACCGCGAGACTAAAGGGCTACCCACTGAGGCAATGTGCCCCCGACAGTGTGCAGCTGGTGGGTATTACACAAAAAAAAAACTCCTGTACTGGATAAGCAGTTTCTTCAGATTGGGTGGCGATCAGAACTATGTAATGCAGGAACAGATGGCAGAAAGTCGTCTGGATTGAGGGCACTGGAGTTTCCCATAAGGGGCTGAGCAGGAATGGGGTTTATACAGAGGAAACAGAGCAAACATGAGAGATGAAAGGGCCACAAAATGGTACCGAGGTCAAGTTTGTTTGGGAGGGGTGACAGGGAACAGAGTGTTTTATTGACATGGTGGAGGGACGGGTGGAGCGAGTCCACTGGAACAACCCCAACCACCTGCACCCCCGCCCAACAGAGATAAACAGGCAATATTTCATATTCAGTTATTATGGATCATTAACGCCTATGCTACTGATTATCTGCTCTGTGATGTGTTATTGTCTGGTGATCATGCTTTGAAGTGTTTGTCTATTAACAGGAGTGCAAGTAAGTCAGACCTGCTTATTAGAACCCAGATTAGAACCCAACCGTGTGATACCTATCTAGCCAGCATGCTACCCAATCATAATGATGAAAATATATTTGGAATTATTTCATTATCTCCAGAATAAATACCTGATTAATACCTACAGTACAAGTCAGGGAAACCTTCCTATACAGCAAGGTTGCCCCGTTCTGGTCCCACACAGTTTGCAGATTTCAGAACTGGGCAATACTGCTTTACAGAGTAACATGGTTTCATAGAAACATTGTAGCATTTTACAGGATAGCCCTTCATCTGATACCTGGCCATACAGCATAGCCTTGCATTTCACTAGGAGCCTGTCCTAAACGGCACAGGACCCTCTGGATGGGGTGCAAGTCGGTTGCAGGGCATACACACGGCACTGGCAACTTGAAAAGACCACTGTTTTAACATTTGTTCAGCAGATGTTTTTAGCCATATATATATATTATTTTTTTTTGAGAAAGCATGGTCAGCCAGTCCCTGAAGCAGTTGCAGTTAAGGGCCTTTTGCTCAAAGGCACAACAGTATTTGAACCGGCAACCTTCCGATCACAGGCAGTGCCCTAATTTGCTGCCACACACTGCCTCCGTGCTTTTGGACCACATGATTACCCAGGGGAACCCGACACAGCACAGGGAGAACAGGAGTGGTATTTGAACCCCTAAACCTGGAGGTGTGAGGCTGCAGCTCTACCCCCTAAACCACCACACTGCCCCCTACAGGTCATGGAAATATCAAAATATCTGCAATAGGTAAATACGAATGAATGGAGAGATGGTGGCCAAGCTGGGCTGCAGAGAAGCACGTGTCAGCCTGCGGTATGGAGCATCGATTCCAGCCACAAATCTGATCGCCTCTCATTCTCAGCCCCAGTTAACCCAACTGTACAGCCAGGTCGCTAAATTAGGTCAGCGGCTGAGGAAAAAGCTGCTCCGACCCAAAGTAAGTATTTGCTCACGTCCAGCACACAGATTCTGGACCCTGGGCAGAGCTTCAAGGCAGTGGAGTGGTGCTGAGAGGCAGTTTGCACTGCTCTGACAGCGGAAAAAGCGTGGGGCGGGAGGTGCTGCTCTGATTAAATCTCAGGGGCAGCAACTCCCAAAATAATCCCTGCTCCCCTCCAGACAATTACAACAGACAAATCTGCCGCTGTAGCGAAGGCACTGCTGCCGAACTTCGTTTGCTCTTTATTTATTTAGCTGACGTGCCCGTCCGGAGGGGCCCGCATTGCCGACGTTAGCTAATGTGCCGTTTTATTGGCTACGATCGCAGCAATGGAAATATAGGCATCATACCTCCAGAGCAGTATAGATCACAGCAGGGCAAGAAGAGGCTGAATTCTCTGCAGGCCTGTCAAGAGACAGGCTGCAAAATATTCTGTCCTTATTTCTTTTCAATAGTCAGGAGTTCTTCAACTTTGTGCACACTCATGGGTGTGTCTACCAGCGGGTGGGGGGGCGTTTCTTGAGCTCTGCAGTCCCTGGAGGCAGCATGCAGGCTGATCTGAACGAGGGAGCATTGGGCAGCATTACCCCCTGAACCAACACACTGCCCCCTACAGGTCAAGGAAATATCAAAATATCTGCAATAGGGAAATACAAATGGGCTGCAGAGTGTCCCTGGCAGGAGCATGCAGGCTATCGCCATGGTGACAGAGTCATGTTGGCATGATGGTGGCATTTGAAGTTCCTTTTATGAAGATCATGTTCTATTCCCATCCAAGATCTCCACTGGATCCAAATCTCTGTCGGAGCCATTGTGAACCAAAATGACTGCCATTGCACAAGAGTTTTACAGGAATAGCTAAGAAGTTTTATTTATGGTCTTAAGGATCGATCTTACTGGTAGGACTTCCCTTACTGCACATTACAGCAGAAGTCCGAAGCACAAGCATGAGTCGGAGTTCTAGCCACACTGCGATTTGGCCCAGCCCAAAGCACAGCCTTATCCCACCCTGCTAGGACTGTTAGTTTGCCAAATTAAAGGGCCACATCGGCCACTCCACAAACCAGCCACCCTCCTAAAGAGCAGCTGGCTCCTGCAGGCTATCGCTACACATACTTCACCTTATCATTTATGCTGTGGAGAAGGACAGCTTGTAACCCAATGGCCACTGCTCCAGGTTTGAGCAGCAGCCCAGATGTTCTGACCACCTATCCATCCATCTTGCACAGCTGATTATCCAGTACAGGGCTGCAGTGAACCAGGAGCTTATCCCGGAAGGGGAGGGATAGAGACAACTGGAAGACAGGTGGATGGATAGTTCCCATAAATTCCCAAAATGCATTTTCAGGTATATGTTATGGTGTTTTTTAAGTTGGTTATGTGTCATCCTCTTCATGAGCCTAACTAAAACATGTAAATGTGTAAACGTCATTAAATGAGAATGAGAAATGAGAAAGCGTGTGAAATGGTGACTTTGGTGTGAAGTTCTGTGAAATGCTTAATTTCCAAAAAATAAGCAAAACAATAATTTGGCTGTTTTAAGCCTCACAAACTTTGTTAAAAATTTCTATGCGTGGGGGGACATTCATAGGTGAGTCAGGTGGTTTAGGACAAGATTTCAGTCCCCTTGGCCTCATTCCCAGTGCCTATAAACTGGTGTGTTGTTCACAACAATTTCCATGAATTATGCCTGAGCGTCATGTCAGATGATTCTCTGTCACATGACATTCCTTTGTCACATCATTCTCTGTCGGGCATACCAATAGCATTATGCATTCTTTATCATTTACAGTAGAATTTCTTATTCTTTCCATTCGTGCCTATTTTCAAGACTTGTGTTTTTAGGAGGCTTTATTTTAATGATACTGTAAAATGATCAGTTTAACTCAGCTCGGCCTCCGTGAAGGACATCATCAGTCTCAGGCAGATAATTGCTTATTATTGATAGCTTTTTAATACCATGGGACTGGTTCCTCTGATAACCTGGGGCTGCAGTTGGCATCAGTTAGAGCTGAGGGATTATGACCAAAAATGGTGGCAGCTCAGGTCCCAGTAGACCATCCCACCCTTGAATATGAAATGATCCAAATGCTTTCAGTGGGAATCCAGCTGTGAATGTAAAGTATATGCTAAGTAATGCAGCGTCGCCTTGATATTATTGCAAGCAAAAGGCATTTTTCAGGGACAGAGCATTAATGCTGAAACGTCTCAATTCCAGCGGCAATGGCGGCGTCACCGGATGCCGAGGAGCCAGGGTGACGAGGCCTCAGCGGAGATCGGGACAAACCTCAGCAGATTCACTGACAAACCTTGTGAGCTCAGATTCCTCCAGGAGCCCAGCATGGCTCGGTGCGCTTGGCCCGGGAAGGTTCATGGTGGGAGGGTGAGAGGCAGCTCTGGGCCGAGGGTAACCTCAAAAGGGAGGCTGTCATTAAAATGCCAAGGATGATCCACTCCTAGTAGCCTGATCAAAGACAGAGGCTGCACTCCTTTTCCTTAAATCTGACTGGGACACTGTTGGGGGGGGGGGATCTCATGGGAACGAGGGGTACAAGAAACAGAAGATACACAGCTCTACCCCCCTAGACACCACTGCAGTGTTTCCCCATCCTTCTCCCCTCACTCACTGCTCTCTCTTCCTCCTTCTCTCCTTCTTTCTCTCTCTCTCACCCTGCCTTTCCCTTCCTTATTCCCTCCCTCTCTCTGCCTCCCTCTCTCCCTCCCTTTCTCTCTTCCTCTCCCCTTCCCTCTCTTTCTCTTCCTCCCTTACTCCCTCCTTCCCTCCCTCTCTCTCCCATCTTCACTCCAGCTCTCTTTACTTAAGGACACATGTAAGCTCTTTGGGATTCAGGATCAAGATGTTCCACTTCAGCGCATCCAATAGCTAATTTCATTTTCTTGCAGGAGGCTTTAGAGCAATCAGGCTGAGTCCCTGGGTGGGGTGGGGGGGGTAGCAAAGAGGTTTAAAAGGTGGTGTGTCTGTGTCTGCATGTGCATGAGTGTTGGTGTGCTTGCTATGTTATGTTGGCACATGTATCTGTGTGTGTGTGTGTGTGTGCATGTGTGTGTGTGTGTGTGATTATGTTTATATTTCATTGTGGGTACAAAATGTTTCCCACAACGTAATAAAAGCCTGTTATTTTGATGTCGTGGGGACCATTTTTCAGGTCCCCAGAAAGATCTGTGAATGCAATCAAAAAAGTAAAAATGCCAAAAGTCTCGTATCGTGTTTGGTTACTTATGGTTAAGGTTAGGGCTGGGTAGGGGTTAAGGTCGTCATGTTTTCCCCATTGAAATGAATGGAGAGTCCCCACAAAGATATGTTTACAAACCCGTGCGTGCGTGCGTGTGTGTGTGTGTGTGTAAACAGAAGAATCAACAGAAAGAAAGCAGCAAAGTGTATCTCTGAATGGCTGTATAAATATACTTCTGTGAACCAATGCAAGCCTTGTGTTTGTGTGAAGAGCAGACCAGGATCCCCACGCTCCCCAGTAGCTAAACCGCGAGCCCCCTCCCCTAATGCTCCAACAGAGCCCCCCAGCCTGTCCCTCACAGTAAGCCAGAGCAGACACCCAACACACAGCCTGAGCCTCTGCAGAATTAGACGCTTTACAGCCTGAGCGATGGGCTTCCCACAGCCCCTGTCCTAATGGCCCTAAGCGGCTTTACTGGTTTAACTGGATGTGCAGACACTTCAGCACCTCTTTGTAATGTAATACTGGCCCATCCTGCTAGAGCTGAAGCTCCCAGCTATTTGACCAAATCCATACAGACTGAGCGATACTCAGAGACACTTTCTTAAAAATGGTAGTATGCAAGCCTTAGATTATATACTCATATTCGCTACTATGCAAAGGAGGTATATGATGTGGTATAACATATGACTTGTAGGTATATTTACTAGGAGATTGCAAATTATACTGGAGGGTTAGGTAGAGAATCAGTACTCTGAGGGCTATTAAAATATCTATGCCAGGATTTTCCCCATATCGACGCCAACATAATGAAAATTAATTGCTTCATGAAAATGTATTTTTCAGGTAATACAACAAAGAAAATATATTAACAAGCAGAAGATATTGTACTGTACTTTTAAACTGGTTTTATAAACATTACAAACATTAGCACTCTATTATATATTCAAACAGCTTATTTTCCACGTGCTGTGTGTATAATGAATCCAAAGTGTCCTGGACTCGAATCAGTGCTACTACTCTAGATACAGACTTTCTGTGAGCTGCACTTTGTTGTATTGCACGCTAGTAGGGTGTATTGATTTAATAGACACTTGATAGAACATCCCATAGTCATAGGGAGGCCTGGAGCCAATCCCAGGCAGCACAGGGCACAAGGTGGGGTACTCCCTGGATGGTGTGCCAGGATATGTTTTTTCTAAGTGTTTTAATTGGCAGGAGAGTCTTGATGTGTAACTCACTGCCAAGCGCCCCCCCTCCCGTGGCTTGGAGGAGAATTAGCCACAGGGCCTCAAGCCCTTGTTCATTCCACAGACTGTACTTTGGGTGGGTGGGTGGAGTCGGGGGTGGGAAGGATCTGTGCAGTTTACACCATAAATAGAGCCTTTTTTGGTCACTCAGGCTCCCTAGGCCTGCTGTTCTGGGGAGTCAGGGCCCACCCTATTCAACTTCCAGGATATTGCAGCTAGTGATGGGTGTGTCTGTGTGCCCATATCACCATGTGTGCCCATATCACCGTGTGTGTGCCCATATCACCATGTGTGCCCATATCACCGTGTCTGTGCCCGTATCCCTGTGTGTGCTCGTATCCCTGTGTGTGTGCCCATATCACCATGTGTGTGCCCATATCACTGTGTGTGCCCATATCCCCGTGTGTGCCCATATCACCGTGTGTGCCCATATCACCGTGTGTGCACGTATCCCTGTGTGTGTGCCTATATCACCGTGTCTGTGCCCGTATCCCTGTGTGTGTTCCCATATCCTTGTGTGTGTGCCCATATCAATGTGTGTGCCCATATCACCGTGTGTGTGCCCGTATCCCTGTGTGTGTGCCCATATCACTGTGTGTGCCCATATCACCGTGTCTGTGCCCGTATCCCTGTGTGTGTTCCCATATCCTTGTGTGTGTGCCCATATCACCATGTGTGTGCCCATATCAATGTGTGTGCCCATATCACCGTGTGTGTGCCCGTATCCCTGTGTGTGTGCCCATATCACTGTGTGTGCCCATATCACCGTGTGTGTGCCCATATCACCGTGTCTGTGCCCGTATCCCTGTGTGTGTGCCCGTATCCCTGTGGTGTGTGCCCGTATCACCGTGTCTGTGCCCATATCACCGTGTGTGCCCGTATCTTACAGTTTTTTCCAGTCATTTTAACGCGTGTCTCAATACCATGTCCACTTTTTCACGACACTTAACACATGCACCATACAGGGACCATGTGAGCTAAACTATGTCTACGTTTCCATTGCTTTAACACAATATGCATTCAATCACCACTTCCCCCAAATTTCATGAATACTTCTCTCAGTCAGTGTTCGCCACCAGCAAAA
>JAODKC010000044.1:35085372-35095528 GCA_026777985.1 Mormyrops attenuatus | reverse complement strand
GCCACTGCACTCACGACACATCAGCAACGTGAATTAATAGGCAACAGATCAGCCGGCTAAATTTATGACAGGGGGAGAATGTGTCATTACGGGCATGAACATCTTGTGCTTGTCTGCGGCTAGAAGATTGCGTGCCATTTCAGGGAAGAGAAAGAACAGAGCCTCACCATTCCTTAAATAAGACTTTAAAGGATTTTTAGAAATTGGGATCTGAAGCAGACTTTTTTGTGTGATGGAGTAACTTCTTCCCCACAGTTTTTGAATAATCCTTTTTAATTTCTCCACTTTTTTTCTCTCCATTTTTAAGATCCACACCCTAAAAATAGATCAGTACAATAAAACTGCAGAAGCTACATATTTTCCGCGTATTTCCCATCATTTTTGAGAACTGATGGACATATTAAAGGACGTGTAAAGTCAGGCTTCAAAGAAATGAAAGTTTAAAGACATTATTAGACATTGTGCTGTATTAAACATATTTATATGCCTCATAATTTTTCTTCCATTGTAAAAATGTATTTCCTTTGTAAAAGTTGGGGGTTGATGACATTATAATATGAAAACATTAAATATGAATTAAATGTGAATTTTAATTGCACTTTCAAGTCGGGGAGAAAAGTGTCAGATTCCTGTTGTGAGTGTTGCCATTTGGCTTCACTGCTGCACCCATGCTCTCAAACACGTGACACTTTGATGTGTTTGGGTTCAACTCTTGCCTGTTTCTCCCCTAGCAGGTCATAATGCACGCATGTACAAATGAACCCAAATGAACCCAGAAATTGGCACAGTAACACCAGAATCAGATTCTGACAGTCTTTCCTAAATAATATTTTTAAGTACCAGTTTTCCCTGTGGGGAAAATGGCAATGTGTGCCTGTCATTTTTTTCCCTCTCTTCCTGAGAGAAATTACAGACAGTACACATATTTTAGGGGTCCCTGAGGAATGAGGTGCAGAGCTCTACACAGACGATCACCATCTTAGCTGCCTCGCACCTCTGTCTTTATTTGCCTTGTGGATGCAGCGGCCTGCGAAACAAGCGCTGACTATGCAGAGGGTCTGCACAAGAGGAAACGATGGGGTGCAGCTTGTAGGCACAAAATGAATGTTCTGGAAGTGATTCCTCTAGACCTGATCATTTATAACAGGCCCAGATCTAGACTACTCAGGTTGGGGGCGCAATTAAAAATTTTGGGTGGGCAACATTTTACACATACACTGCAGTGCAGCAGTGGCTTGGGACCAGAGAAATAACTGGGGCAAATGGACATTTTCATATTTTATGCTTGAACCATTTATGAACTCTACATTACGGTCTCATGGTCATCTCTCTAATGAGGAAAGACAAATGATGATGATGATGATGATGATGATGATTATTATTATTATTATTATTATTATTATTATTATTATTATTATGTGATTTCTGTAAGGTGCTTTGGATATAAGTGTCTACTAACCAAACATAAACTTGACATAATCATGAGCTTATCTGTTGGTGTATTAAAGGCAAATGTTAAACTCATCATCACTAATTTAAACATCAACTGTAGGGTATTCCATGAAAGTAGCTAAAGAAAGCCAGACTTTCCTGAAAAAGTCAAACTCAAACTAGTGCCATCTCTAAACTTAGCCTCATATCGTTCCATTAACGCAGTTCGGCTTTTATTAATCAAGGCTCATACAAGACAGACTTGCATAGTCTCACGTAGTGCGCACACCCGAGATATTTAAGAAGCCCAGATGAATGGATGAACGATAGATCGATCAAATGAGTCGGAAAGCGTGTAAAACGAGAGCGGTGTATTTTTTCGGCACAGAACAAACGCTGCTGATGGAGCTGTATGAAAAATGCAAAGATGTAAAAAAGCCAATTCATAAATACAGCAAGGGATTTGGCTTGGCAATGAATTGCATACAGACTAAATGCATAAGTTACGTAAATGTTACAAGTGCTTAGTACAGTGGCATGGTGGTACAGTGGTTTACTCTGTTGCTTTACACTGCAAAAGTTGTTGGTTCGATCCCCGTAGCTAACAGGGAACCTTCTGGGTTGAGTTCACATGTCATTCTGATGTGATTATTTTATAGGCTTTATTATATTTATTACATGACATGAGTAGTGAGAGCGCGGAATTTCGTCTGACGGAGCAATCTTTTGGGAATCTGTTCCCACACGTCAGACATTCTTTGAGACAACGCTTAACTAAGAGAGACAGTTAACCTGGTCTGGAGCAGACTTGTTCACTCACCTAAGTTACCATGGTAGCTCAGCAGGGATTCATTTAGGACATGTTGATGAAACGGAATTCCCATTTAAATGAGCCAGACTTGTCGAAATAAGTCAGACTTTCCCTTAATCCTGCTTCATGGCATACCCCCCACTTCTCAGATGCCTCACTCTCCAGCAAAGCCCCACCCACCCACCCCTCCACTGTCTGACTGCCCTCTGATAAACTGGCAATTTTGGGCTGACTTGCCTTTTGTTCCTCACCCCTGAAATCAAACAGCCTGTGTAATCTGCGATCACATGGCCACAGAAGCAGGCCTGTCTGATTGGCTTTCCTGATGGAAAAGGGGTTTGTGCTCTTGATGTGACCCTCACCACTGCAGCTGCTGATGTGGCTATTTAATGAACCAGAGTGCGAATCCTGGTCCCCAAAGGCCTCAAGTTCCTGGATGTGACTACGGAATATGTTGTGTCTTTTTGATGGTCCTACTCTACCCACAATCCTATGCTGCCAATGCTCACTTGATGAATCATAACAAGGGCGGGTCAAGTTGGGGCATCTTTTTGTATGTTTTATTTTGCTATTCTGCATACAGACATCCAACAGATACACATGGAGCAGACAGACACACATCCAGACTCACCGAGGCACATGCATGCAACACACACACACACACATGTGCTCTATGAAGAGCTATAATGCATGGGTGCAGTGAGCATCATCTATCTATCTATCTATCTATCTATCTATCTATCTATCTATCTATCTATCTATCCACTCATCCACTTTTAATACTCTTTACTTAATACAAAGGCAGTTATTCATGGGGATTCACTGGGATTAAATTTCTCAAAAGTTGTCCCCCAAGATGACACTAACATGCACACAAAACTTCCAGAGGGAGAGGATGGGAGTTACTCATTGACTATAAATGTTACATGCAAAGCATCTCTTTATTGCTTCTTTATTGGCTTTGCAGCAACCAGACTGAACATACAAATAGGGAGAGAGTGAGCGAGAAAGCAAGCATGAGGATAGGAGTGGGGCTCTTTTCAGACACCCCCTGGACAGGAAACGGGGTGTCAGGGAATCATGGGTGGAAACTCCTGTGCTGCATTGGCTGGGGGGGGGGGGCAGGTTTGTTTGAGAGTTGGACCCCAACTGGAAAGTTCCAGGCGGGTGAGGTAATGAGAAGAGAGCTAGTGGATTACAAACCCCCCCATGTCAGCTGGGGGGCCTTGGTCCGTCCCTGCACATCCCTCCATTCTGTTTACCTAAAAACGGAGGGAATGAGGAGGGAGCTTAAATGAAAACAATATATTGGTAAGCTAATTGAAGAGCAAATTTCCCAAACCCACTCAGTGCATTTGTGATGTGTTTCAGATGAGACTGCTAATGACCTAAAGTTAGGCTTCCTGGGAACCAAAACTCACTCCTTCCTCTTATTAAATTTCCAAAACTTACTGAGTCCACAGGAATTTTCTCAGAAATGTGCCCTGTGGACTGAGTCGGTTTTGGAAATTTGCTCCTTGATTTCGATGTAAGTCTTCTTTATTTGACCTTTTCTTTGCTAGATGACATTAAAAGTACATCAATGGGTCTGAAGAGGAGCAATTTCGGCACAGCATCCCCGGGAACAGTGCTGAAGCACCACCATGACCTAACCCAAACACCATTCCACATCACACACATTCTCTTAACAACTTAGGCACAAGTGTTAGGCATCCAGAGGAAATGATGTTTAAAGCCATTTATCAGGGAAATAAGTGTATATTTTCTCAGGGAACATAAGAACATATGAAAATGAATAGTAAAATAATAAATAATTGACAAGGATTTCTCCTGTTCTCCAAAAAGTCACTGATACCTTGTTGCATAGCTAGATGAACACCCAAACCTCTCCTCAGTGGTGCCCTGAACATTCCGTTAAATTTCACAAACAGGTCATTTAATTAACGTAATTATTTAAATAAGTATCAATTAGTGAGACACAGTATGCTTGTGGGAGTTAACAAATACAGGGGTATATTAGATGGTCATTGCAAATAATACTTTAGATGAGGTTCTAATATGGCTAAGCTAACACATTTTGAGAGACATACTATGATAGTTTTACACCAACATGAAGATCATTAAAACATCATTTTCTTTTGCGCAGTACAGTACATGTCAACTTCTCTCGAAACAACAGGAGCATCTCGCTGAGCATTTGAGCACCGTTCGTCCCCAAGGCCGCCATTCTCACTCCTGTGGGCCAATCATCACTCCACACAGCTGACGTCTCAGGCTCCCGTGACCCTGCGAGTCGCATGTCATCAGGGGACATGCAGTCCACCGTCCATCCAAAACAGGCCACAACAGACCCAAACAAGCTCATTCCCAGGTGGACATCACTCTAAAACCATCACTGTATTCTGAAAAAGTTATATATTAAAGCTGACAGTTCAGCTTTGGAAAGCGTTTGGGAGAGAGTAGGAATGCCTCTCACAGAAACATATAGGAGGACAGGGGGCTGAAAAATCACTTGCACCTGGGAGGGCGGGGGGTCACATCAGTTCGGAGAGCCTCAATACACATTACACAAATCTTCAGACATATGGAAAATTCCAGCTATAACAACAGCGTGTTTCAGGGAGTTTCTCCTCTCTGAGAGCGGGGGAGAGTTTCATGCTATGCCCTGACCCCAGTACAGATCCAGCTCCGAAGGATGCACCCCCCCCGCCCCCCAAGCCTCACATTCTCTCGCGGACCCCTCTGTCTCCTCCGGCTCAAGGTAGCTGATGTTTAAAAATGTGAATAATGTGACATTTTTCCCAGGATCACACAAATAACCAAAGTACAAATCCCAATAAACCTAAGACAATAGACAACGCAGGATCTGTTCAACCAATAAAACTCTCCCTTTACACTGTGCAGACCATGCAGCCTGTACATCACTATACTCTCCCATAATCTACAGAACATTTTTTTTGGATCTGCTCCCCTCTAAGAATGAAATAGCTCTTAATGGCTCCGTGGTGGGTTTTTAACACTCATCTTTCTTTTTTTTTTCCAGAGGGTGGGGGTAGTAATCCTGTTATAAATTAGTGTTGACCCATGAAGACCCCGGACTCTGTCAGCCCCACCTGTGGAAATCTCCTCCCATCTGGATCGTGTTGGCTGTAAATGCAGGCCAGAATTTCTCTTCCTGGGGTTTTTTTTCTTTATGGTGGATCTGCAACAGTGAAGGGGGCACTGGGGTGGACCCTGGGCACCTCTGTGCTGTGCTGGCCATCTGCATCACATACATCCATCTCCCAAGCACTGGAATCTATACCAAGCAGCACTGGGCACTGGACCTCCTGTATGGGATGCCAGTCCATCACAGGACACACACACGCATCACGGACAATTTAGAAAGAACACTTCACCCTATGTTGGAGGAAACTGGTGTTCCCAAAGAAAACCCACACAACATGGAGAGAACATGCGAATTCCTCGTACGCTAAACACTGAGGTGCGAGGCAACAGTGCTGACTGGTAAGCCAGCGTGCCACTTCGTGTGACACACACAGGAAAATCACAGGTTTGACCCCCCCCACTCCTGAAATCTGTTTGCTCCTGACGAGGCACACAGCCAGGTAGTAAAATAGTAAAATAACAAGTGTGCCCCCCCCCCCAAGACATTTGCTGCACCCACCTCAAAATTTATTTCTTACTATGGGCTGGGGACATCTTGTACGTACCAGATTCTTTAAACTAATATCTAACAAAAAATGGAGTCTACATGTGGCTCAGCTTCCAATCTTCTAAACGGCAAACACGCCCATTTTACACCTAATTTGACATCTCAGCTTTATTATATTCCTAAATCGGGGCCAAAAAAGATTGGAATGGCTGCTATTCGACTTCCTGCTCGTAATATTTAATTCTGGTTTTCTTCGATTGAACACATGGTACCACAGCCCAAATCACTTATCATCGTATTGGAGTGCAATGCCTAGAGCAGGAGAGCTTGCCTCTGATTGGATGGGTAAGGTCTCACACCTATTGGTTGACCAAGAATGGTATCACAGCCACGCTAATCTTGCTAATCCATTGATCCATCCTTCTACTTGCTTATTGTGGTCAGCATGGAGGGGAACACAATGCTGACCCCCCAGCAATTGACATCAGACTCACATTAGCAGTAGCATTTCCAGATTTTCATCGAGTTCTGGGATCCCACTTAACATGAAGTGGCTGAAATGTCATTGTGACAGCACTGAGCTGACATCACGAGTGCTTGTGCATGTAAGAAACTCGATAAGTCAAAGCACATCCCTCTCATCGCGCTTTCTGGCCAATCTTACCCGCAAAGGGCCAGTGAGTATGCAGGGTTTTGGGATAACCTTTAGGTGAGCTGCTCAAACCCAGGTGTGAGGACTCTTCAGCCAATCAGTCCTCTAATTAGTAATTTAATTAGGGAGTTTCAGCAAAAAAAATGCATACCCAACAACCCTTTCTAGATAAGATTGCCCGAAACCCCTATACAATAGTGTGAGTCACCACCATCATTGTTCACCACCATTGAGGCGACCCGAAGGGCACCCACTGCTGTGGTAGTGGGGAGTGTTTGGGGGGCAAATTTCAGAATGCAGGGAGGGGGAGAGGGGGATGGGGTGAGGGGGGGAAAACATGGAAGAATGGATTGCAAGGTGTTATTAATGGTGTCTGGGCCCTCTGTACACAGCAGTTTATGAATATTAAGTCTTGGTTCTCCTCCATGCACTTCTACAGTGATATCTATCCATCCATCCATCCATCCATCCATCCATGCTTTACAAGCTCTTATCCAGTGCTGGGTCTTGAGCTGAGATCCTTTCCCAGGAAATACAGGGACACACTCACACACGTACACACACACACACACAGTCGTGTAATCATATCTTTTTGAGGACCGCTCATTCACACACACACACACACGCACACTCACGCACACACACATACACGCACATGGGACACACACATGCATACACACATACACGCACGCACATATCGGGTAAACATTTCTTTATGGGGGCCGCTCATTCATTTCTATAAGAAAAATGCTAACACTAACTATGACAACCTTAACCCCTACCCAGCCCTAACCATAACCAAGCATTTTGCTTTGTTTTTTTTAGCTTTTTCATTGCAGTCATAGATTTCTACTAAACTGAGTTTTGAAAAAAACAGGTATTCATCACGTTGTGGATACATTGTGTCCCCATAAGGTAAGATATACCCGCTCACACACACACAAGCACACGCACATACACACACACGCACGCACGCGCACACAGACACACAAGTACACACAAAGTGACACTATGAAAAATTAGGAGACACCAATTCACCTATGAGGATGTTTTTAGCCGCAGGAGGAAACTACAGCAAATAAGTAGAGAAGAGAACATCCAGGGAACAGGTAAACAGGCAAACCCACAGCCCTGGAGGTGTAAAGCCACAGCCCAATCCACTGTGCCACCTCTCATAAGAATATAGCAATATGAAAGATTACCGTTTCAGAAGAAGATCCCTCGATGTATCCCCCCTTTTTCTCCAAATTGCCAGGTTTTCTTAACTCTCCACATAAAAAGCACAGGGCTCTCATGTAAATTCTGAACCGGAGAAGCCTGGGGCCTTGCCCCACAACAGGAAGGAAATCCTCCGCTCCTTTCTGGCTAATTCAAACTGACGGGCTTTGTAATCTCGCACACAGTTAGCACAGGAATTTCAAGCCCTGGGATTGGGACAAATGTTAATTCAGTGTCAGCACTGGCAGGAAAGGCGCACCTGCTTATCAGGTCCGGCCACTGCAGGGTCACCGTGACAACCTGGTCCAGTCAGGACACGGACGGCTGTTCAATCCAGAAAGCAGCGTGGGTTGGGAAAAAATCATTTGTAATATAGATAACTGAGCCTGTCATCAGTTCCTCAAGCTTCTCCAAATGCACAGATGAGCATCGATAAACAGCCATTATTATACCAATGCATGTAGTGAGATAGATTAGAACAACACATCTGGCTTAGTATAACATCAACATCAAATGATCTCCAGAGTTCAAAAGCAAACCAGGACCTGCAGCCATTAGCGTTTAGCTAACCCTACTGGTTGACCATGAAGCTGTTGGTTCTTCCTGAAGGGATTTTCATTCCATCTGGTTCAGCTCATCAGTTGCTTAACCATCACACAGGCAAAATCAATCCATAATGGGCTTTCTCCTGGGATATTATGGTCCAAATCATCTCCCCAGGCTCAGCAATGGAAGCATTACATTCAGCCCGACCCAGATTAGCACCTGTGCAGACTGGTGAACTGCGCCCTCTGAAACAGAAACGGGATAGTCCTGTTATTATGCATGTCCTTGGAGTGCAGAGCACATCGTTTTAATGGAAACAGGAGTGCTTTGGTGCTCAGTACTAAGAACACGATCCTAGGAGATTAAAATCATAAGTACATTAAAGCCTATCACAGCGAGAGCTGCTAAAAGGTTATTAGAATATTGTGAATATATTTTAGCTAGCAGAACTGAGGTTTGTACCTGTGTTCCTTTACAAAGCACCTTTCATTACTGTGTCTGTGAGAACAGGATGCTTTTGATATATTGGGGTAGAGTGTCTCCACATCCCAAGCAAGACACGTTTTTGTACCCTAGAGCGAAATCTTGGTCGACTTGGTTCTGGATAAACTGAACGCCACAAACTGAACAGATATATCCAACACAAAGCTCTGAAACCATAATTAAAACAGGCTCTTCCCCACAAAGCAAATTCAGCACATTCTGTTTGAAAGCTGTGCTGTTTTGCACTGTTCAGCCTGTTAAGTATCAGTATATCCCCTACTGGGATGCAAACCAGTCACCTTCATTAGATTCCGCAGCCACAGGACTGATCAAAGCCCTTGTGCTGCCCTAGACAAGCTTCACTCCTGACACCCCCCCACCCCCACACCCACACACAATGTACAGCATTCAAGACAAGTGAAACCGGTTAGGAAACTTAGGGGGTGCGGGGGGGGCTCCCTCTGAAGATTTCACCGTAGCCCTAGGTTTGACTGGCCCTGTTCAGCTACCTGCTGCTTACCTTCAGCCTGGGACTCTTCATGCAAGATTTGTGATAAGATGCATCTCTTTATATCCCTATGGAGCTTAGAAACCTTTAGTCAACAATGTTGATAAAGTGTAACATAGAAAATTGTCATTGACACTCACACATTGTCTGTCAGTTGGCCCGGCTAAATCCAGAAAGATATTCAGATCTATTTCCACGTCCACACTTATTGTTCAGTCATCTTTTTTCCTCCTTTGACAGTATTTCCTCATTGGGCAGCAAAGATGGTTTGCAGAATAACACATCGCCCATAGTGTTGATTTTCTCAATGTGCTGATGCCCCCTGCAGGGCAGTATAGGAATAAAACCGACAAAATGAGACCCTACGAACAGGGCATTCATCCTGTTCATACATGGACAAATGTCACTGTGGCAAGAATTGGTTGTGTCTGTGGTGAAATGTTTTGATTCAGAAATAAGCTACATAGGCTACATTTTCAAGTACCATGTCTTTTGTAAAAATTGCATTCTGCTTATGAGAAGGAGCACCACCAATGTGGGGGTCAGGGGGCGTGAAACAAGGAAGTGGAATAGAATTTCTGCGGGTCTGGACTGAGCAGCAGACTGCCCAGTTTATGAGTGACTGATACTAACCAGGTTTTACTCCTGTATTAAGTACAAAGAAAGTACAAAGATACAAAGATGTGGATCTGGAAATGAATGACTGAGCAAACCACTTAACCTTGGGAGTGTCTCCTCTTCCACCCATCACCGACCTGTACAGGAAGCAAGTCGTCCAACATGCTGCTGGCCCCCTCCCCACGGCCGGCGGCTGGGGGCTGGGGCGGGGGCGCCGTGGGGCGGGGGGGGGGG
>JAODKC010000044.1:35012506-35027372 GCA_026777985.1 Mormyrops attenuatus | reverse complement strand
TTTTCGGGGGTTAACACCATTTTTTTTTTCCAATTTTTTATTTTTCCAAATATGTTTCCCATTTTACTGCGTAAGCTACCCCCCCCCCCCCCCGCCACCCAGCAAGAGAAAAGTAGGGCAGCCCCCAAAATGAAGTGGGGCAGTAAATCTGTGCCCCTTCCCACGCTCACGTTTTGATGGTGGCACTACAGAGGTGCATGTATCTGACCCACTTTGCAGGCCTTCTGTATGGACCAATCATGGATCCATTTTCACTAGGGCCACCTAGTTGTAGATTCAGGGAAGCGCTGGAAACATGTCAGGATGGAAATGTGTGAAAAAGAGAGAGAGCACACTGAATGTTCTCTTCTGCCATGAAAGCAGTGTGAGCAGGAAGAGATTAAAAGGTGCAGGAGTCTCAGAAAAGCATAGCAACCCCAACTCACTGGCTAGTTTACTGACTCACCATACTGCTTATGTAACTCTTGCTCTGTCAGTGAGATTCCATCAACCCAACATTACAAACCAAATATTTAACCAAAACACTTACGTACTTGCCTTATGCCAGCTGTCTAAGTCAGTTCACAGCAGCCTGTATGCATGCAGTGTGAAAATATCACATCACATGCTGGTGTTAATCATACAGTATGCGAGACAGAATGGCACTGATCATTCTGGTTGGTCTCGTTCTGTTGGCACTCGTGCGAACGGCTCTCCTCTCTGAATTCTTATCAAGGTGTTCCAGACGTCACTGACAGTCCTGAAAAGTCACGGGGTCATTCCAACACTAGTCACTGGGCTGCATCTAATATGTTTGCCCCCCTAGTCACTGGAAGTTATTTTTTTCAATAATTTCACTGGAATTGATTTTGCTAGCAAAGTGCAGTGTCCACGAAGGAAATGTCCCAGATGTTTTGGCATATGTTGTCAGAGTAAGTCATGCGGTGCCCTAGTACATGAGGGTTGGCAAATTCTCATATTCAGCTGACATGTTTATGTTTCATAGCACTGCTGATTTGTAGTATGCTCACACCCAGCCTGAAATGTGACAGTTAATTATATTTCAGTTACAGTTACTCACATGTATATTGCACTTTTTATAGAATGTATGTACCAGGACCCGTCATGATCCTGAGCAGTTAGGAGATGGATGGATGGATGGATATTTTATAGAATGTATATAGACCATTGTTATGATTCTAGGCATTTGGCATGATCTCACAAAGGGAAGAGGGTAAAAACAGCTCCCCCCATTTGAATGGTTGTGGGTGTGGCTAACATGTCCCTGAATAACTTGGCTTTTAAAGTCTGGACACAGAAGTGTAAAGCTGGCAGTGACATTCCCAAGTCCCCTCTGCATTGTGCTGGTGCCGTGCCCCCCCAGTAGGATATTCTGTGTCCACACCTCGCTCCCTGGAAGAACAGAGACATTGTGGGGGTGAGGGTCAGAGGCAGCCCAAAGCTCTGACACGCTCTTTCCAGCTTCCTGCTGGGTATGTATTTGTTTGCAGCAGAGATACTGGGAAACGTCACGTTGGACGGTACGTCAAAGGCCGAGAAAATTGGCATTTTTATTTGCCAGAATCAGCCGCAGTAGACATGTCAGCATTTGTAAAGGCGCTGGAAAGATTTCTGTCTTGTGTGCATGGTCGCAGTTAACCTGATGTTTTTTGTGCTAATAAACATCTAATACCTACTGAAGCAGTCTAATGCAGGACAAGTTGCCACCTGGCAGCTGGTGTCTGTGAATACAGCTCTCCAGACCTGTGTCAAAGAAGCGCCTGCAGACTCCCTTACCTGATTCTTTCAGGGCCGGTTAGATGAATGCACACTGGTCATCAGCTATGACGTTTCTGGAATTCACTTTATGGCTCCATTTATGAAGCTACCATACCTTTCCTGAGAAGCCCGTCTTCAGTTTAATAGTCATGGTGAACCCAACTCCTTTCATAATGATGTCATAATCCATATTCACCTGTGTGTCCTTTACAGTACATGGTATCTTTGCCCACAGATCTTCTACATGTCCTCCTTCTTCTACACCCTGAATTATGTGTGGGTGCTGTACAGGGGTCTGAAGGAGAAGTACTGCAGAAGGCTGAATGGCTTCCCTGCACAGGTAGGACCAGCAGCCTGCTGCACTGTGTGACTGAATAGCAAAGAAATTCCAGGGCTGTCACCCGCCATGTTTAGCAGGCATAGGGACTCACTGGTATGCAGCATAACCGAGAGGAAAAATCACGTCATATTTCGTATAACGTTTTGCCTCACACTTCCATTGTTGGGGCTTCCAGTTTCAGTCTGCATGGTCGTTGTGTGGGTTTATATAGGGATACCAAATTTTTACAATCCAGAAAATGCTCTTAACTTCTTCAACCTCTGTTAATATAACCTAAATATAGTATTTTCCTTGCTATATGAACTGCTATCTGTTTTTCACATTATAAATTAATTTAAAATCATATGTGCATGTAATATTAACAAACCTGTGAAACCTTCTTCTGTTAGTCGGTTTGGGTCCGTACTTTCTGTGGCGAATGCGGCGGCTTTCCCTTCTAGTTAGGATGCACTTCTGACCGGTGCCTGCATGACGTGTAAGGCTACATGAATGGGGAAGCTCCTTTGCCTAATCCAGCGGCCCTAACATGATTTATTTTATCTCCGTTTCAGCTCCCTGCGGGTACAAGTTTATTTGGCAGGATCACAGTTATCTTGTCATGGTGAGGAGGGATTATTTTCTTATGCATATTTACAGTAAACCATATGTTAAATATACCTGCTGTGGTGGGAGTATTATTGCTTAATGTTCTGTCTTGTAAATCCTAGAGCGACAATAATGCTTGGTTTATTTTGAACCCATACGTATTTTTTAATTTCCTAATTTGTGTGTAATCCCACCTCTGCTACAAAATTATCTAAATCATTTTACATATCGATCTACAGAAAACTGTTATAAAGACACAGATTGTGAAGATCACCAGAAACTAAATGTTAAAATTTAAATGTGGAGTTTTAAGAGAACACTTATCCCTTATCACATGTCTTACCTTTCTTATTCATTGACTTTTATTTGATAATGATTATATGTTCCCTGTCTTACTCCCTTACACACACACACACACACACTTGATACTTAGTTTTGAAAGGCAGAAAGATATTTTACAGTTTTTACTTTTGTTTCTATAGGACAAACTTGCATTTATAGCTTAATAAATGAATTTTCTCAATGGTACAACATCATTGCCCCCACTGACACTTTCATTCAGGTCCCTCATTTATTGTCGCTTGTACTACTGCACCAATAGAGCCAGACGGTGGCCCAGCTCCCAGCTCTATAGCTTTATCTCTGTCTGCCTGCAGCGTGATCCCAGTGCTGCTGATGGTACCAGTGTTTGCCGTGAGCAACTCTGACCAGTGCTTTGCCAACTTCAGTCAGCCTTACAAGTAAGTTCATCAGTACCTTGTGTCCATCTGTAACCAGAACTGTAGCCTTCCCAGTTTAAAATGCTGAATCTTTTCAAGAAAGCATAATAATATGAAGTAATACTTGTATGATTTTAAGGAACTTGCATAGGAATAGCTTTCTCAGTACTTTTTTCATTATGTCTAGAAGACTACATTCGCAGTGGCTTCTCATTGTTATAAGAAAGGTCCAATCAGATTGACCGATTCGTTGACTGTTCTCCTTCTTACCCCTAATTGGTCAGGTGCCTCCTAATGCACACGGAAGCACTGTACCCGGCCTCCATGAGCTCCGAGGAGCCCCTGCCTTGCCGGCTCATTCATGTCTACACTATTGCCATCTTCCTCGCTGCCTTCCTCTTCACGTTTGTGGGCATCGTGGTGTGTATCATCTGGCTGGCTTTTGCCAAAATCTCCGGCACTTTTGCACAACATTACAGGAACAAGTACTAGAGTAAACGAGATACCAGGACAGGCAAACTGTAATATATTGAGTCTTTAGTTGTTACTTTGTATATGGATGAATATATGAATTCTGATTTTGTCAGTATGTATTGCCTATTAATAATTCACACCATGATCAGATCTGCCCCTAGCCAAGCCAATATCGCACATGCCCTGTGGGGTCTGTTGCTCAGGAACACTGTGTGCATCATCCACCCAGGTGCTCATGGGAAAGGCTCGCTCCCTCTACTGCCGCTGCATCAGCTCCAGTGGCTTCTGTGGCAACCAGCAATGGGCCATGCTCCGCGTCCTTGAGCGACGCATGCTCCTGTACCCCTCAGCTTTCTTCTTCTGCTGGGGCCCAGGTAAGCCCCCCCACCCCCACGACCACCACCCAGACACAAATAACTATAATCACTGGTTTAACTTTATGTACCCTTTAGCATGGTATTCTGCTAGACTTCATGGAGCAGCTCAACTCAGTCACAATCCTTTTACATGTTAATATAATGCTGCAGTACTGCTGTTGCAATGGTGGAATTAGATAAATAGAAAAGAAAATTGTTACTTTATATTACTTTCTAAATTTTGGAGTTCTGAGCCTGATGACCAATTGATTAGAACTAGCCCAGCCATCCTCATTCAGCCGGCCAGCTGACCCAGATTGACCTTAGCTGTTCTCTTTTTGTGGCCACTCAGCCATCTTCCTCGCCGCGGCGATCCTGTTCAGTCCCAGGCTGCTGGAAGGAGGCGTGGGTGTGTTTCTCTACATCCTACAGGTAAACGCGCCATCAGCTCAGTTTCATTTAAGATCATTTCAGCTTCTCTATAGATCCTTTTCTTCAAAGTGTCACCTACCTTATGCTCTACACAACAGAGCATCTGGCTTAATTTGCATAAGCAGATAGATTTTAATTATAAAGCAGATAGAGTATGCCAGCATGGTCTTCCTGGGACTCGGCCCCGGTTCCTTCCAGTTAGAAGGTTCAGCTCCTTAACAACCTCGCTACCTTCGGGTGTCGATGAATGAGACAAACATAGAGTATTTTTATCAATAAAAATGCTGATAATGCTGGTTTCCTATTAAATGCCATGGATAACCTGTAGAATCCACATTACTTTAAATGTTTTTTTGACGATACATTTCATCCGGTGTAGAAATCATCATTCTTTACCTCTGTGCCACATGCTCCTCAGTTGAGTCTAACTGGACTGGTAACGTCCACGTTTCCGCCCTTCCTCCTCCCCACTCCTCCTTGCCCCACAGGCTTTCACCTCTGCCTCCCAGGGCCTGCTCAACTGCCTGGTGTACGGCTGGACGCAGCGGCACTTCCGGACACTGGGGAGGCGTGCCATGCGCGACGTGGACACCCAGACGCCCCTGCTGCGCGCGCAGAAGAAGGGCTACGCCACCCTGTCCTCTCGAGTTGGCAACACCTAGAGGGGGCTCCACCAAGCTTATCGATGGACACAACCATTATAGCACCATACCAGTTTGGAAGATCAGAATGGGTTGAGGAACTGTTGCTGTGACTCCCTGTTGTGTCTGACAACAGACGAAGGATCCCCCTTTTAAAACAGCGACGCGATGTGGCTCTCACACTGATGACTGCTATCCTGAGGGCTCTGTGACAATCTCCACATTCCCATTGGCTCTTGATGGGCAGAGGACCTGGGGAATTAAAGAGAGGGGAAGAGAAGATACAAATGACCTGGAAAATGATCTGAGACTTCAGTGACCACTTTAGCCTAAGCCTGACTCTGTGGCATTTCTGTCATACGTCTGCACCTTTATTTGTATTGGTAAAAAGTGAATGCAGGCGATGTGCTGTATCGCCGCTGAGAGCGGCATGTACACACTCCGCAGTCTGCTGTGCAAATGCATAAGTGGATTTAAAGGGCGTGTCAGGCAAACAGTTTGCATGGCTGTGCCACTGGTAAAAGGGGGAGTGCACCGAGACAATAAGCACCAGCATGGTCTTCAAGAAACTTTCACCCCCATTGCACAGGAGAGGATAGCCAAGTTCACACTTCCAAGTGGTGTGTCTTTAGTTATGTAAGCCCCGCTTTATCACTTTTTTGCCTAATCAAATGGCTGGAGCTGAACAAAAGTTCTCAGCTCTTTTCAGGACAACTGTGCCTCCGGGCCATTTCTCTCTATCTAAACACACTGCCGCATTCCTTTTATTATGTGGCACTTCGCTTTTCATCTCATTGTTTTTCTCAGTCTGGACAAAGAAAACTGGGTCGGTTTTATTTGTTTTGATTGGATACCAGTGCAGAACTTTTTGAACTGCCTTTTCTATTGAATTCAAATCCCTAAATGCACTTGTGGTATGACTGATTCTCTTTACAGACAAATGTCCATATGGATTATTATTTAAAGTATAAGTAATTTTAATGAGTATGTTTCCTGTTCTTTCTGTGAGTTTTTACTTTAATACTGCTTGAAGGTAATCGGCAAATCAATCTATATAGAACAGAACAGATTGTAAAACGAAAGACTTTATCAGCTGTAGGATTGTCAGCATAGAAAATGACATAACAAATGTAGACATAATTATAAACAAACATAAATAACACATTTCACACTGTAAGATGAGGGCTTGGATCCCTGAAGTTAAGTTGCACTAAACTCAACATGATATCGTTAAACTAGCAATGGTGGGCATCTTCTTTTGATTTTGTATTTCTGACTCATAAAGCTTCAGTCTAAGGTGGCAGGCAGATAATATGAAACACACTTACAGTTTATCCTAATAGGACCCTCTATACAGACGCTCTTCTGCTTACGAATGAGTTACGTTCCGAACGGCCGTTCGTAACTTGAAATGTTCGTAAGTCATTATTCAACATCATTTTAAGTGTATACGCAAGTACAAAGAACTAGGATGCTGGGAGTACGCACGCTACGCTGCTGTGCAGAGGGAGCAGTGGCCAGAAGTTGTACTAGGCTGAGTTGGCGCGCAGAAAAAAAATTTAGCATTTAGCATCATCAAAAACACATAGTAACAAGGAGCAGTCAATGAGCTGGTTAGGGTTAATTGACTTGACAATACAGACCAAGTGTCAGATATAAGACTGTGTTTTGGGGTATTCAGGGTATACACTAGTGGCCAAAATCGTGGAAACACTTACAGTTTTTAGAGATTGCAGAACTTTATTCAACTGTTGAACCAGTTACTTATTTAACCACCCAGTGTATGAATTTTGCAAACATTCTTTGATTGTTGACATTACTGCCAATATCTGTGTACTAATTTTTAAAGTGTAATACCAAAAATGCTAGGTGTTTCCATAATTTTGGCCACCAGTGTATGTAACCTAGTATATTAAGTCTTAGAATTTCTCTGTCCTTAAGAATCACTAACATTTCCTTATAAATCAGTTTTAAAGATTCACTTTATAATGGAAGTAATGTACAGTAGAAAGCATGGTCAGCCAGTCCCGTGAGCAGTCAGAGGTTAAGGGCCTTACTCAAGGGTGCAATTTTGACATCACTGTGCCTGTGCCTGGGATTTGAGGCAGCAACCTCCATTAAAGGTGGGTTTAGTGTAAATCTTGAATATCATTCTTGTGCCCCTATGCAGGTAGGCATGTAAAAAAAAATGGCAGAACAAAAGCCAGTATTACAGGCATGTTTGATTCTCATTATATTGTTCCAAATTATAATGATAGGTTACTTTATTGTGTAGGATCCATGGTAGTTCAGTGATGGACATAAGGAAGAGTAAGTCCATTTCAATACTACATTGTCATAACACTGTCAAAAGCTGTCGCAGCAAACAACAGTCAGTTGTCACTGACAAGTACCAATTCAGATGTTAACATGATAGCTCAGCGGAAGCACAATACCCTAGGATTAGTGCAATCTGTATTCCACTTTTTAAATCTTTTGATACTTGGTGGATGCGTCATTTACTCCATATATGCCTCGATGTGGGAAAAAAAAAGGTTTGTAACGCACACTGATGAATACAAAATAATTACAGAAGAGGTAAAAAGAAAAAACTGAAAGCACCTGAACTCAGTATTACAGCATTTTTCTGTACAGTTAAAATACAATTGACCTCGTTTAAACGGAGTTTATTATTATTATTATTATTATTACATTACAGATGCTTCCTATAACCCTAGCAGTCGCTTTTCAGTGTCATATAATGATCAATGCGTTCCCAAATTCTCTGCGACCTTCTTCTTGTAGCCCATAACACGTGACATAAAAATGACGTTGCATTTTGGTCACATGATCAGCATGGTCTCTATGCTATGTTTGTCTAAAGGTTGTCTTCTTGGTGAGAAGTTAGGTTTCCTAAACAGAAGATAGGTTTAAACTGTTTATTTTTACTACAAACATACAAAATTTAAAGGGAAACTGATGGTCTCCAAATTACATTAAAGTGACAGGTAAAATAACATTTCCAGTACGTCAAACTAACTGTTTGGTGATCAGATTGGCTAATCGCTATAGCGCGTATGCTATCGAGAATGCCTGGCACTTTTCTTGTTCTTTAACGTTTATGATATAAATCATTTTCAGTATATTACAATTCAGTTGCATATTTAGTCGAATTTCCTAAATAAAACGGCTTTCACATTGGGACAATTTTTAAACTTTATGTACTGTAGTAAATATGACAGTAAAACACTGCAGGAAAATACTACAGCTAAAATCTGTTAAAAGTATCTATAGCCCGTCGTAATGCCTTTGAATAGTCCGTTCAACAAAGATCGCACAAGATATTTAATATTGTTCATGTACACGAAATGCACATTTTGCAACTGAAACCTAACCAGTTGCTTAATTACCATTGTATTTTTTTATGTATATATACTCAGATGGTCTACAGATATGATATATGCGACTGGGTTAGTTTCCCTGGGGTGTACGGTGGTGTGCAGGAGCCGCCTACCATGGCATCTTCTGGCAGGATGTCGCAGGAGATATACAGCTACACCGCGATACAAAGCTGTCATTTTTGACATGGGTGGCGTCCTGTTGCCGTCACCTTTCCACAAGGCGACAGGTAAATAAATGTGGGCATGCAGCCCAAAATGCGATCATTTTTGGTATCTACAGTACTCACAGAAAGTTGTGGGAAAGTCTTTTATTCAGTAAAAATATTGCAGATGTATTGGATTTCTAACAAGAATCATTACTTTGTTCATTTGTTTACAGAGTATATACCACATTTGAATCAACCAGTAGTTTTAAGTAAAACATTAATTTCTCGTAGTAATACCCAAATTACAGGTATAAAGGAGCTGTCCTGAGTTTTTAAGTTCATTGACAAGCAGTCTCATTGGGAGCTTTTTAATTAGTAACACCTTTGCAGTAACATAAAACACCAAACATTTGTGTTTAGTATCCCTTTGGGAGCCATTGTTTACAATTGCAATTAATAGCAAAATGGTAAGAACAGAACTGAATGATTCAGTCAAGAAAATCATGACACTTAATAAAAAGAAAATGTCTGTGCAGAAGGTATGTGCAGATATGTTAAACATTGCTTGTCAATGAACTTTTGTAATGAAACTAATTAATTTGCAACATTTTCACAGAATTAGGCAAGCGTCCCAAAACTTTCTGTGAGCACTGTATTATCAGTTACTACCACACGTTCAGGTGTGCCCTCATTATTTATTAAGTTCTAAGGTAGTTTTTTGTTGAAATTATTAAATATGTTGATTTAAAAATAATGATTTCCTGTTAAGAGTGGGAGCAGGAAAATGGCATCCCAGGTGGGACAATCGCCCAGGTTATCAAAACCGGCGGCGAGAACAATTCCTGGAGGAAGTTCATGCGTGGAGAGATGGATGCACAGCTCTTTGTGGAGGCCTTCAGCAAGGAGTGCGCAGACTTAGTACGTTACAGTGTCATCTAATGGGACATGGTAGCTTTTTGTTTTTTATGTTTTAAAGCAGTTCTTGTCCCGAATTGTCCATTATATATTAGCAGCTGTACAGATAGGTCTGTTGATGAGTAATAAGCTCACAGCAGCATAGTCCAGCTGGTACATGCACTGATTTATAGATTGGGCAAGTGAGTCTGTGAAATGAAGCAAACCCAAGTGTAATCTGCCCCCTAGAGGCCGAGTTTGAGATCTCTCTTCTTAATGTGTTTTCTTACTGTTCATTTTTTTTTTTATCCCTCCCGTAAACCCCCCACCCAAGGCTGGCTGCCCTGTCTCTGCTGCCTCCTTCGTTTCTGCCCTGACCAGCGGGCCCATGGCCCAGACACACCCCGCCATGACGGAGGCCATTCAGTGCATCCGTGCCGAGGGCCTGAAGACCGCCATCCTCAGCAACAACTTCTTCCTGTCAGACGGAAGCACGTACCTGCCGCTTGACCGCTCCCTGTTTGACGTGGTGAGCTTCAGCCTTACTTTTAAGACCATATCGGGTGTGAACAAGGATGTGATGTAACTGTCTTACAGATAAGCCAGTTCTCTCTTCATTTAATTTGTGCAGCTAAAGACTTTTACTATAGAAGAGGGAAAGACTAAGATCATAGAGCAGAGCAAGGCAGTATTAAATGCAAGAATACAGAGGTATTAAATCGAACAAAGTTTGTAAACTGACAGTAGTAAATGGGCTATAAATGTATTGCAGTACAGTACACAAGTACAGCATGACACACAAAATACACAGGGCAGTATAAAGAAACACACAGTATGCATTACAGGACAGCAAAGGTTATGCCAGACAGCAGAGAGGCGTGAGAGACTGAGCAGCCTAATAGGGCGAGTTACATTTTTACTGTAATCTGTGATGTGTAGCAGCATGAAACGCATAGACAGACATAAAATCAGGAGAAACAGTTCCTGAGTGATAAATGGCAATTCAGAAAGAAAGCTGTTTGTTCTGACCAACAATTTAATTAATAATGAATCCTATCAACGTCTTGACAAGTTAGTTGATTGATTTGATTGATTGATTGATTGATTAGGCTGTTCTGTAGCTTAGCTACAAGATGCAGTTGTGTCAGTTTTAAGGGTACAGTCCCTTTGTGTTGCGTTGTGTTGTGTCGTATCGTTTTTCTCATTGTGGAGATCGTGGAGTCATGTCTGGAGGCCATGTGCAAGCCGGATCCCAGGATCTACCACCTGTGCCTCGAGAGACTTGGAGTCTTGCCACAGGAAGCGGTGTTCCTGGATGACATTGGATCCAACGCCAAGGCTGCCGCCCAGTTGGGTATGCATGCAATCAAGGTACGTGAGTTACTTTGCTGTGCGGCTGGGTTTGCTTCCTTTGCAATGTACAATACAGGGTGATACTGTACCGTGTCACTCCGATATTTTTGTGCCATATTGTGTACAGTACAAGCATCAGCAAGAGAGGCTAATCGTTTGTCTTACGCTATGACTCCCCAGGTAATGGGGCCTGACTCAGCAATAAAGGAGCTCAGTGCGGTGCTAGGCTTCCCCCTGGCAGGCTTTGTGAGGGGGACCCGCAGTGTGAGGAAGACCATGCAGTTGCCTATGGACCAGCTAACGTATTATCTCCAAAAAGTCCTCCACTTGCCTAGTACAGGTAACCTGCCCCTGTTACATAGGAGCACATCATTCTGGACATCAAGACATACTGATTTGTTAGGTCGCCCATTCTCTGGCTAGCTAGTCCCTCTTCTGAAAAGATATATTGTCTTACTTTGTGGATGTTTTTCTTCCAAAAGGATGCAAAATAATGTCCTGAAATGTTTGTTTTACTGCTGCCCTTGAAACATTATCACAAGATTTCATTTTCTGCTTTTGCAAGGTGTACATTTATGTACAAGTTATGTATAAATCCTTGAATAATTTATGTCTCTGGTATATATAGTGACATTGTCTTCTACCTGGTGTCCACATCATGAAACAAGTATTGAGCTTCAAATGGTCACAGTGTTTTACCTCACACAGATACCTTATACAATACCTTACACAGGTACCCAACATGACAGTCATAATATTCACCACTCCATACAGGCACTAGACCATGTGTCAATGTTTACCATATGACATGGGTACTCAATCTAACAGAGCTACAGTGTTAGATGATACTGTTTATGATACAGACCCTAGATTCGCTCAACCTGACACAGTCACAATGGCAGCCTTATGATACGGACAGTCAGCCTGACACGGTTGCAATGTCAGCCTTATGATACTGACAGTCAGCCTGACACAGTCACAATGTCAGCCTTATGATATGGACAGTTAGCCTGATACAGTCACAATGTCAGCCTTATGATACAGACAGTCTGACACAGTTGCAATGTCAGCTTTATGATATGGACAATCAGCCTGACACAGTCACAATGTCCTTCTTGGGAGATGATGACTTTCATCGCAGGGTTTATCATAAGCATTGTAGGTATTTGTACACTGTATATTGGCCATTGTAGGTATTTGTACACTGTGTATTTGTCATTGTCGGCATTTGTACACTGTGTATTGGCCATTGGTGACCCCGTGGCTTCCTGTGCACCAGAGCCGGTGACCCTCCGCCAGTTCTGCCACGGGCAGTCCAACCCCACCTACCTGGTGACCTGTGGGGGGCAAAGTGTGGTTCTCAGGAAGAAGCCACCGGGGAAGCTGCTGCCCTCAGCTCACGCCGTGGAGAGGGAATTCAGGCACGTTCACATACTCCAAATTCCCCCCTCCCCCCACCTTCTGCGACAGGCTCCCATTCTGGCTTTCATTGGGTCGTTTGGGTCTGTTTTCTAAGTTCTAGATTGAAGGAAGGGATCTGTGCTGTTCACTCCGCAGGGTCCTAAAGGCCCTTGGGCACGCTGGCGTGCCTGTCCCTGAGGTCATCGCCCTCTGTGAGGATGCAAGGTGAGCTTGTTTTGCATTACCTCCATTTCCTTGCATATTGCTTGGTTGATATGTGAGCATGGCAGTTGCCTCACACCTCCAGGCCTGTGGATTTGATTTGTCTCAACTCTGCCTGCATCTTTTCCCTGGATAAGCTTTAGGCTCACTGCCATGATCCCTATGATTAGTGCTTATGGAAAATGGATCGATAGCTTAGTAGGATTTACAGTTGTACACACGGTGTAGGAGAATGAAATATAATTACAAGCAAGATGAGCTGAATAGCCTTTTATTGTTAGTGAGACTTTTCTTGTTGGCTTGTATGAATGTGCAATTTACAGATACACATATATATATATGTGTGTGTGCAGTATATCTGTATTTTACTGAAGAAACAGCTTGAAATCTAAGCTTAACAAAGTCCCATTGAGGAAGTGGCTTAAAGAACAGCCCCAAAAAATACAGTAATTTTATCAGTGTGTTACTGATTATAAGTGACTGACATTTTTTAGCTTTAGATTTACTTGAAAATCTACGTAAATCGCTTTTGTAGAGCAGGATAATTCACTAGTGCGCTCTTGTGGACCTTGAAGACCCAAAGCCCACGTTTTGAGCTATATCGCTGGCTGCTGTTAGCTGTGCTCCTTCTCTGTGTTTGATCACTCTCTCCTCACTGCTTCTCATTGCTTATCGTGTCTCTCCTTACTGTCTCTCTTCCTCCTGTCCCGGTCCAGTGTCCTTGGCACTCCCTTCTACCTGATGCAGTACTGCCCAGGAAGGGTGTTCCAGGACCCCTCCCTGCCAGGCCTGAGCCCGCAGGAGCGGGGGGAGGTGTACCAGGCTATGGCGCGCGTGCTCTGTCAGATCCACAGTGTGGACATTGAGGCTGCAGGGCTGTCCGACTTCGGCAAGCCAGGCAGGGCACCCCCGCGTGGCATTCTTCTGACCTGCGTGACCATTCCAGCAGACCGGTGATCAATAGGTTTACCAGTGACTCCCCCTGCCCATCCCCCAGGTGAGTACATTGCACGGCAGGTACACCGGTGGACAAAGCAGTACAGGGCCAGCGAGACACGCCGTATCCCAGCCATGGAGCGGCTGATGGAGTGGTTCCCACAACACCTGCCAAGGCTCCAGAGGAATGCAGTGGTGCACGGGGATTTCAGGTGCCAGCTGCACACACTCATAGCACAGCACACCCCCCATGCTCACATTCATACTGTATATATGTTCGCATTTCTTTTTAGTGGGGGCTGCTCATTCATTCTCACCTTAATGTAGCTACATTAATGTGTTACTTTGTATCCCAACAATAAATGTTTTTGGATAGTCATATATTTCAGATACGTCTCACACACAGACTGATACAGCAGACACATGCACACACAGACTGACACAGCAGGCACAATCACATACAATCTGACACAGCAGGCATATACACACACAAACTGAGACAGCTGACACAGTCACACACAGACTGATACACCAGGCACATACACACACAAACTGACACAGCAGATAAAGACTGACACAGCAGGCACATGCACACACAGACTGACACAGCAGACACATGCTCACACAGACTGATACAGCAGACACATGCACTCACAGATTCACACAGCAGGCACATGCACACACAGACTGACACAGCAGGCACATGTACTCACAGACTGACACAGCAGACACATGCACTCACAGACTGACACAGCAGGCACATGCACACACAGACTGACACAGCAGACACATGCACACACAGACTGACACAGCAGGCACATGCACACACAGACTGACACTGCAGGCACATGCACACACAGTCTGACACTGCAGGCACATGCACACACAGTCTGACACAGCAGGCACATGCACACACAGTCTGACACAGCAGGCACATGCACACACAGACTGATACACCAGGCACATGCACACACAGACTGACACTGCAGGCACATGTACACACAATCTGACACTGCAGGCACATACACACACAGACTGATACAGCAGACACATGCACTCACAGATTGACACAGCAGACACATGCACTCACAGACTGACACAGCAGACACATGCACTCACAGACTGACACAGCAGACACATGCACTCACAGACTGACACAGCAGACACATGCACTCACAGACTGACACAGCAGACACATGCACTCACAGACTGACACAGCAGACACATGC
>JAODKC010000044.1:34999929-35012082 GCA_026777985.1 Mormyrops attenuatus | reverse complement strand
ACTGACACAGCAGACACATGCACACATAGACTGACACAGCAGACACATGCACACATAGACTGACACAGCAGACACATGCACACATAGACTGACACAGCAGACACATACACACACAGATTGACACAGCAGGCACATGCACACACAGACTGACACAGCAGGCACACACATGCATTTCCCCCAAGACCCCTGCACACGCATTTTCAGCATCTCCAGAATCAGGAAACTTTTGACCTCCTACAGCCACCTCTGACTTTGCCAACCCGCCTCTGCCTATCCAGGCTGGATAACCTGGTGTTTGACACTGAGAAGCCAGTGGTGGTATCAGTCCTGGATTGGGAGCTGTCTACGCTGGGGGACCCCCTCGCTGATCTGGCCTCCAGCTGCATGGCCCACTACCTCCCCCCAGACTTCCCTGTCCTCAGAGGTATGAGGGGGGGGGGCTTAAACTGGCTTAATCGATCCAGATTCTAGGAACATACAACAAATCAGAGCAGTGCTGTGGAATTTGGATTTATGGCAAGTCAATTGGAATGCTTATCAGTCTATCATCTTAAAATTTTGCAATAAAATGCACATTATTATGAATGTGGAAAATTAAGTGCTACATATACATATGATGTTCATTCTTGGCAGATAAATTTCAGAGATATTCCGCTCTTCGTCATCTGAAACACTCTCAGTCCCTGTGCAGTAGCCAAGGTTCCTACGCAGTATGGAATTTGTTTTTGTGTTTTCTGAGTCGGGATAAGTATGGAATAAGGAAAGTATGAAAATATTAAAGAATTTCCGGTAAATTGCAGCAAATTGGTCTACTGTGTGTTCTAAAAAAATCTTCATTCACTTATTGATATTTTTGATGGCATCACCAGTTTGAGCTGGTCATCAGCATCAGAATGTGCACAGGGCAAACCGTGAAGAGCTGCATTTTCTGGTAAAAGCATTTATAAAAAATATCAAAACAGCAGATTACCTAGTGAAGATTCATGTAAACAGATCCAAGGGGAATCAAACCTACAACCCTGGAGTTATGAACCTATGGTGGTACCCACTGGAGGATAGTGGACAGCACTGACCCTGCTGTTGCTGCTCCTGTTCTTGCCTAGGGATTAGCCAGTGTAACCTGGCTGAAATGGGCATCCCCCCAGCAGAGGAAATCTTCAGCCAATATGCCAGGGCCATGGGACTGGGCAGCATAGATGACTGGCAGCTGTACATGGCCTTCTCCTTCTTCAGGGTGGCAGCCATCCTGCAGGGTGTCTACCAGCGCTCCCTGAAAGGTACCGGTGCAGGAACAGCCAGTCACGTCACTCACCCAGGCTGGCATTGCAGGGCTGTGATTGGCAAACCAGTACTAGTGTTCCAGTAAGTCACACTGCACCCAAAATAGACCCTCATTGCTAAACATGTGGTATCTGAAATTTTCACTTATTCAAACTTGAAAAATTGGGACCCAAGTTTTCCAGACCTTTTTTGTTTGAAACCGATAGTGAACTGGTGTGTGATTCCCCTAATGTTATGGAATTTGTACTGTGTTCTTTTATTTTCTCCTGAAGAGCATGCGCCCATGTGACTCTGGTTGTAATATTCATGCCTGTGTAGATGTGTGTCTTACAGCACGTGTGTCCATGTGACTCTGTGTATGACATTCGTGTGTGTAGTTGTGATCAGTGTGTCACTCTGCTTGTGACATACAGGACAGGCAAGCTCTGCCAGTGCTGGGAGTGTGGGTCAGCTGGCTGAGCAGATGGCAGATCTGGCCTGGGACTTTGCCACTAAGGAGGGCTTCCGCATCTTCAATGCTCTGCCCCGGGGGCCCCATCCAGAGGATGGCCCCTCCTCTCAGAGGCGGAGTTTCTGTACCAGGGTGGGATCTCAACAGGCCACGCCCCCTCACATGAGCTCCGCCCCCAGGGATCCCTCCCGGCCCCAGCATTGCTCAGGAGCCCCTGGTCTTTTAGTGGTCTCACCTGAGGGTCTGCCTCCACGGGTCCAGGAGCTGCGGCGTCACCTGTGGCAGTTTGTGACCGAGCGAATCCTCCCCGTGGAGCAGCAGCTGAGAGACCACCAGCTGTCCCCTGATGGGTGGAGCCCCCACCCCCTCATCGAGGAGCTGAAGGTGCGTCTCAGCTCGCTTTGTTTTCCACGTCTGGGGTGCCAGAAACTCCAACAGCTGTTTTCCCATTGGTAATCATTTGCTTTTTTGGCTACTGCCATTTTATAGTATGACATATTTCATTTTTGCCCTTTTACTTCTGTACTGCTTTAGCCTGAATAATAGATGACCCCCCCACTTTTTCAGCAACTATATATGGCAAAAAAGTTTTTGAAACACCAAATCTTATCTTTATAAAGAGAGAGAATTTGATTTTACAAGAACATAAAAGAAGTTAATCATCTCATTGTAAAAGAGTAACCACACACAATCACATTACAATAGGTGTGTTAAACAGGAAACATTCCATTAAACAAATGTATTATTTGGGGGGGGGGGGGGGGATGATAGTCAATATTACAAACTCCACAACACTAGAGGGCGCAGAATGTTTTCGATGCAGCAGACTCACACAAAGAGGCCAGAAAAGTGTACTGTGGAAGTGGTTGAGTCATTTTAATAAAGGCTGCTCTCTTTATTAACAGCCATTATTGGTTAAATACTAGTAGCGGTACAGCTGGGAAGCCAACAACTTACACAACACTCACGGATACACACTAACGTAACGCACTGTTGATGTGTAGTAACCACTCAGTACCCTCTAGCCGTCTCTCTGCAGGGACTGGCCAAGGCTCAGGGCCTTTGGAACCTCTTTATCCCTGTCGAGATGGACCCCGAGGGTCACTATGGGGCAGGACTGACAAACATGGAGTATGCCTACCTGGCCGAGATCATGGGTCACTCGGTATACGCCCCGGAGGTGAGAGGTATTATGGGAAAGCAACTCCTCGCCATAATTGGCTGTTTTTATTTTGATGGGTTACTATAAATATTAATGATAGCATTAATCATCCCTTAGTTGGGTACCCCTAAATGAATGGATGAAAATAATTCATCTGTCTAATTTCTGTTGAGTTTTTTGTTTTAGTATGATTTGCTGTTTCTTTCTCTAATTAATGGTTTGAACCTCGAGGCTGTTTTATTCAGAGTCTGGTGCAAAGTTTTCAGCTGAAGCAACGCATTTGCCTGTGTGCACGCAGGTTTTTAACTGCTCTGCCCCAGACACCGGCAACATGGAGGTGCTGATTCGCTATGGGACCCAGCAGCAACAGGAGCAGTGGCTGCGCCCCCTGCTAGATGGCACCATCCGCTCCTGCTTCGCCATGACGGAGCCCAATGTTAGATATCACTCCCCCCTCCCCCCTGTGAACGCACTGACATACTGTGCTATCTTGACTCTGCACTGAAACTTCCACCAAAAATCTGAGGCGTGATATCTCCTGCATGGCACAGATACTGCTTAAAAAGCAAAGACAAAACACAGAATCCATCCATTCACCCATCTTCCGTAACCACCAATCTAGTGGAGTCTCTGCAGGGCAGCCCAGTGCACAATACAGAAGAACACCCTGGATAGAATGACCATCTGTCAAAGGGCACACTTGGACAGTCACACAGTGTTGACACGTACACACATTCATCCATCCAACCACAGGTCTTGGGGCTGTGGGAGGAGACACACCAAAACGGGAAGACAACACCGACTCCACACACACAACCGGGCTCAAGAGTCCAAAACCGTGGATGTATGAGGCTCCAGTGTCATTCTCTGCACCACCTGCCAACAGCAGCACATACATCATTATTATTACCTGATACTTGTCCAAAATGAGATTAATAACTTGTATTAATAGTGTGCTAGATTGGGCATGTAATTTGAAGGTCCAAAAGACTATCCCTTTTCACGAGCTGCAGTCTTTTGGTTGAATGTTCAGTTCAGTTACAAACCACACACATTTAACAGGTGTGTCTTCATGCAACAGGTGGCTTCTTCTGATGCAACCAATATCCAAGCCTCCATCACAGAGGACAAGGACTCCTACATTCTCAATGGACGCAAGTGGTGGACTTCAGGTACCTTTTGACCATTTAAAGTAAAGTAACAAATGAGTTGTAAAATCCAACATCTTGTGTTCTTATTTCCTAGTTGTTTTGAAATTGGTGGACACAAAATTGAGGCCTTAATTCAGTATTTATAATATATATAAGGCTGGTTTTTAATAAATAGGAGCAAGCTCAGAAAAATGTACTTTTTCCCTTGATTCCATACAAACGGAATTCTTCCCATAATCCCCCACAGGTGCCCTGGACCCTCGCTGCAAGCTGTGCATCTTCATGGGAAAGACGGACCCCTCAGCTGCCCGTCACCGACAGCAGTCCATGGTTCTTGTTCCCATGGACACCCCTGGGGTGACGGTGCTCCGACCCCTGTCTGTCTATGGGATGCAGGACCCCCCTGGTGAGAATCCTGTCCAGTAATACAGCAGATCTTCAATGCTGGTGTCTTCATTTCAGATTTCACTGTGGGACCATCCCTTCATATAACACATCTCAGAGAACATATTTCTGATATAAGTAAAACTGTAATGGAATTAAGATCATTTTAAATAGCTTTATTGAAAAAGTAGAAAAGATTGCCTTTGTTGTGTGCAATAACAAAGTATTATAAGTAACATGATAGTGACAATGGCTTAGTTGATATGAAAAGCTGTTTTTAGTTTTTAATGGCATATGTCGCTGATTTAATGTCAGAGTGGGACTAACTTTTATGGATGAATACATTGAAGTTTGTTATAAAGGTACAGTCATCTCCCCTGTGTGCTGCAGACTGATGTGCCTGTGCTTCTACAGACAGGCTGCTTGCCCCATATGTTACAGTCCAGTTGCTAATTAGTCTTCCTTGTTATCGACATTCTTGTGCGTTTTGAATTGTATGCGTATGGCCAGGGCAGTGAAAGGGCACTGCCTTATCACATATGCAGCACTGAGGCACACTTTAGCATATCTCTCATGCTAAAGTATTGTTTAAAGGTTTATTTGATGTCCAAAGTTCACCTTAATTCCTGTATTAATACTGTACGTGACAAGGCAGTCAAGGGCAGTACCTTGCAGAAATCATGTTGTAATGTACACTGCTCAAAAAAATTAAAGGAATACTTTGTAGGTATCAGGATGAAATCCTTGGACCTCAATGGGGGGAAAAAAATCATACTGGATATCTATACTGATATGGATGGGTAATGTGTTAGGAAAGAAAAGATGCCACATTGTTTGATGGAAATGAAAATGATCAACCTACAGAGGGCTGAATTCAAAGACACCCCAAAAATCAAAGTAAAAAAATGAAGCGGCAGGCTTGTCCATTTTGCGGAAATTTCATTCCAGCAACTCAAAATCATACTCAGTAGTTTGTATGGCCCCCACGTGCTTGTATATATGCCTGTCAATGTCGGAGCATGCTCCTAATGAGACAATGGATGGTGTCCTGGGGGATCTCCTCCCAGATCTGGACCAGGGCATCACTGAGCTCCTGGACAGTCTGAGGTGCAACCTGATGGCGTCTGATGTCCCAGAGGTGTTCTGTTGGATTTAGGTCAGGTGAGCATGGGGGCCAGTCAATGGTATCAATTGATCCTCCAGGCATCCTCCAGGAACTGCCTGCATACTCTCGCCACATGAGGCCGGACATTGTCGTGCTCCAGGAGGAACCCAGGACCCACTGCACCAGCGTAGGGTCTGACAATGGGTCAGAGGATTTCATCCCGATACCTAATGGCAGTCAAGGTGCCGTTGTCTAGCCTGTAGAGGTCTGTGTGTCCCTCCATGGATATGCCTCCCCAGACCATCACAGACCCACCACCAAACCGATCATGCTGAACAATGTTACAGGCAGCATAACGTTCTCCATGGCTTCTCCAGACCTTTTCACGTCTGTCACATGTGCTCCGGGTGAACCTGCTCTCATCTGTGAAAAGCACAGGGCGCCAGTGGCGGACCTGCCAATTCTGGTATTCTATGGCAAAGTACCTGGAGTACTTTTCTCTCTCTCCACCAGGGGGCCACGCCGAGCTCCAGTTTGACAACGTTTGCGTGCCACGAAGCAACATACTCTTGGGTCCTGGCCGGGGATTTGAGATTGCCCAGGGTCGTTTGGGGCCTGGTCGTATTCACCACTGCATGAGACTGGTGGGACATGCTGAGAGGGCCCTGGCACTCATGAAGGAGAGGGTGAGAAAAGGCGGGGCCACTTATCCACCCAGCATTGTGATTGGCTCTCTCATTCACATATTTATCTCTGTCACCATAAATCAGTAAATGACGCAATTGTTTCTACTGTCAAAATAAACAGGAATAACAAGAAAAGTGTTACAAAAAAGACGAACAAAGGCCAAATATCACAAAGCAGAAAGCCAACAAGTTGTTTAGTTTTCATTTATAATACAATTGGCCAGTTTATTCCTGTCTTTCATCCTGTTTGAACAGCTATGATACCAAATTATAAGGATTACACAGGAAGTTGGCTACCACCTTTCAAACACTGACATTTCTGTAGGTGAGCACACGCGTGGCTTTTGGCAGGCCTCTGGTGGAGCAGGGCACTATCCTGGCCGGTATAGCCCAGTCCCGCTTGGAGATTGAACAAGCCAGGCTCCTGGTGCTCAAGGCTGCTCTCCTCATGGACACGGTGGGGAACAAGGTGAGCAGGTCTCCATCTGTGAGCCATGGCCCCATAAGCTAGAAGGTGAGCAGGCCTGCATCTGTGGGCCATGCCCCCATAAGGCAGAAGGTGAGCAGGACTGCATCTGTGAGCCATGGCCCCATAAGCCATAAGTTGAGCAGGCCTGCATCTGTGGGCCATGGCCCCATAAGCCAGAAGGTGAGCAGACCTGCATCTGTGGGCCATGGCCCCATAAGCCAGAAGGTGAGCAGGCCTGCATCTGTGGGCCATGGCCCCATAAGCCAGAAGGTGAGCAGGCCTGCATCTGGGGTCATTGCCCCATAAGCCAAAAGATGAGCAGGCCCGCATCTGCGTGCCATGGCCCCATAAGGCAGAAGGTGTGCAGGCCTGCATCTGTGAGTCATGGCCCCATAAGGCAGAAGTGGTAAAACCTGGCCTATTGAGGGCCACAGGGTGGCCTGGTTCTCATTTTGCCTTCAGTCTCCCCGCCACTAACTCATTGCAGGTATATTTTATGACACCTTCACATATCAATTCCACACCTCTCAGGCCACAGCAGGTGCTGGTTTTTACTGTAGCTGAGCAGTAGTCACCACTTTTACCCTGCTGACAATCCTGCTAACCGTGACAGGTGGCCGCCCCAGAGATAGCCATGATCAAAGCTGTGTGCCCCAGCATGGCCCTGAAGGTCATCGACCGGGCCATCCAGGTAAGAGAAGACTAGCGTACTCCTGGCCAGTGTCGGCTGGGCCAGGGTGATTAAGGACTTGTGACCTAATGGTTACTGCATCCTTAACCGAATCAGTACCTGAATTTTACATCTTAGTATAAAGTACTAAAACTGAGTACTATAATATTGACAATAATAGCAGCTCAATGAAACATTTCCTACAGCTGAGATGAATGTGAAATTCATTATTTCAATTGTCCTTCCTCCAGGCCTTTGGGGCTGCAGGCCTGAGTAACGACCACCCATTGGCACTGTTGTACAGCTGGGCCCGAGCCCTGCGCCTTGCGGACGGGCCAGACGAGGTCCATCAGGCTAGCGTGGCCAAGATGGAGCTAAAGCGGCAACTCTGAAGCTAACGCAGGGCCCCTACCCCCCGTCATGTGATCAGCCCCCCTCAGGTGCTTGCGGTGTGATCACTTCACAGAGACACAAAGCTGCTTACATGAATGTGAATCATCTGTATTACCCCTCACCCCCAGTAGGCTGTAATCAACATGCTTTTCTTTAAAGGATTAATTTCTTAAAACTGCAAAGTGAGTGTCAAAATATTACTGGAAAATGTAAGTTGTAAATCACATTAAAAAATGAACTTTGTTATGATTCAATCTATCCATCCATCCTCAAAACTCTTGGGAGATGTGTTCGCTGCAGCATATCCGAGGTCTCTGCTGACATCATGTAGTTTTATCTTCAGTCCATTGAAATCTTTTTGTCTGGAATTTGATGTATCGTTACCAGATTAGGGCTGTTTTGAAGACCAAGCTTTTTTGCGTGTGGGAAAACATAGGAACATCCTATCAGCCATTCTGTCTGTGGCCCTAATTATGCCTTGAATTTTCTCTTCCGTTATTACTGCTAGAGGAGGTTAATTTGATGAGTCAAAGATATTACATTTGAACATACTGTAAATTTGTTAGCACTGAATACTGAGTGTATTTTCAGTAAGTATTACATGAGTAATATGCAAATGTAGAAAATCTCAGTGTGGAAAAACTTTTAACTGGGTAGTGTATGTCAGGAAAACCTGAAAGCAACGTGCTTGAGGACATATTAGAAAGTTCAGACCCCATCAGCCAGCCATCGTGTCTTAAAACGATGTGAGAGGGATATAGTGCTCGCGAAGGAACAAACAGGCACGCTTAGGTTCACTCAAAAACACTTTAATAAGTAATACAAAATAATCTCACATTAACATCAATACCTAGCTATCGTATTGAAAGCAATGCAAAATAACCTCGTACTACAAGGGATATCGAATGGTATTATATATTATAGCTAATAATAAAAGGTGCAAAGAAACAAATATATATATATAGAAAAGAAGCAATGAAACATAGAAGTTGCAAATTATTATCACAAGCAGTGATAACACTATGTAACACACATTTTGTTCCTGGATAGTATGTGTTATTTCTTAATTCCTTATGTTGTCAAAGCATAGAAAATGTCCATTATTCCCTTCAAACTTTGCTTCTGTGACCTTCACAATGAAATTTAGAAATTAACCTATTTTCTATATAAAATTGGCAAATTTGCACATTTTCTTTTACATAAGGTCTGAATAAACCAAAATATGAATTAAGATTTACATGTATTTATACTAAAGTTATACAAAAATGAACAATAATGTTTAGTTTTTTTGCAGTGCTTGCAGGTAAAATGAGGTGCCCAGGGTTTGCCTTGATCCCTGACAGACATGCTGAAATATGCCTTGTAGGCTTCACACATTTTAGCAGAGGCTGTCGCAGAGTAAGTTCTCGCTCTTGTCTTGTCAGAATGTGTCTGGAGAATGCTTGCAGTCAACTGATGCCGCCTCTGATAAATTCAAATAGGTTTGTGTGTTCACTTAGGCAGCTAGAACTAAACTGGTGAGTGGTGAGTCCCTGTATATATATTACTATGGAAAGTTCTAGAAAATTCTAAATGTTTTTTGAAAATTCTCATAAGTTCTTCAACATTCTAGAAAGTTCTTTTAAAATTCTTATAAGTTCTAGACAATTTTTCATCATATACTCAGCAATGATCGGAGTCCCTAAAGGGGCATGGACAAACCAAAAAATCCTTTGAAACTTTCTGCTGCTTACGTAAGACTGTAAAAGATTTTTTTATTTGCACATGTCCCTTTGGGGGCTCCAAAACATCTACCTGAAATGTTTGTAAAAATGGGTAAATTTGAAAATGTCACAAAGGTCACAAAGGCAAAGTTTGAAGAGAAAAATAGCTCTTTTCCATTTACTTTAGTCATAAGCAATTGGGAAATAACACTTTCTACCCAGGAACAAAAAAAGGTAAACATTTTGTTACATAGTATAATTACTCCCAAGAATCAGTGAAAGGCATAAGCAGTTGCAAAGCTATTTACACTCAGACGTGCCATCATCACCCACCTTCACACACGGACTGGGGAGCCCTTTTCGGTCCTGGCAGGAGACCAACACGTGAGTCCTGAGAAATGCGGGGCGATGCGTGCTCTATCCCACGGCTGAGCTCCGGTCAGTACTGGGATCTCCCCCTTCTTTTATACTAAATTTAGCATTGCATGCAGGCAGGGGATGAGCTGTCCAGGTTCGCCCCTTCCCCTCAGGTGATGTGTTCTCAAATTCCCCCTTTTGTCTGAGTGATGCTGCTTGCAAAGTGTGTTAGAAATAATAAGAAAATTCCCTTAAGACAGCCGTCCTTGCGCAATGCATCCTTGCACAATGCCTCCCGGCCCTCCTGAAGACAAGATAAGTGTTCTGCATTCCGACCCTCCCCTGTCTCCCGAAACCAAGATACCTACCGATCTAATGGACCAGATAAGCATCCTGGCTTTTTTATGAGACACAAGTTATTCATGAAAAAGTAGGTTGTAGAGGTGATCGGTAAAAAATAACATGTTTGTGTAGTTCAGTAATATTCTGGGTGAATCATGGACGATGTATCTGAATTTCAGGATGATTAGTCCATACACAATCAGAATTAATCCACAATCTCAACTTCCCAGAATATTACAGTAAAAGGATTAATTCCATGCCACGTGGGAAACGTAACTGTGCGAGAATTCATCCTAATACACAGCGGAACAGCTCTTTCAAGATGACTCAAACTCACCTGTCCCTTCACAGCCCACTTCGGTCTTTGGCCAAAGGAGATGATCCCACAAGACCCCAAGGTCATTCTTTTCTTAAGCCTTCTGTTAATTGTGTATGATATGTGGTGGCAGATTACAGAGGTACAGTTAACCACGACTGCTGGAAAGCCAGCACTGGAGATGCTGTCCAATGTAAGGTGACACATACATGAATGTGTTATAGCCAGGCAAGCTCTCTGTTGGTCAGTTATGAACAGATGTTCATTTGTTGCCAATTGGCCCATTAGCCGTTCTGACTGGTTTGTCCCAAGTTGAAATATAGGGGTTGTGCAAACCAACATACAAATAGGCCAAGTAGGAAACGAAGATAAATAGGCAGCAGACCGGAAAAGTATGTAAACATATACACTACCGTTCAAAAGTTCGGGGGTCACTTAGGGTGTTTTTCTACCACACCAGGTACCGAACTTTTGGTACTTCAAGAAGTACGTAAAGTACGGTACTTCAAGGTGTTGGTTTTCCACTGGCATAAGAATGTCATCGCAGCGCGAGGTGGGGTTTTTGTACTGAATTCGAAAAATGACTAGTATATTATAGGACTGGATGATGCGCAATATTAATACCAACATCGTATGTTATACACATCCAATTTTTTCATCACTAGTCAGCTATATTTAAGGCTTTTTCTTACTTTCAATTCTGTACAGACGTTATAGCCCGGGGGGTTAAAGTTTCGCTAAAATATTTTTACTGTCATTCTGTCATAGGAAAAAACAACTTGGCAAGCAATAATTATTCCTTTTATAGATTCTTATATGTTTAAAAATCAACTTAAAGTTTAGCCCCGCTGCTTTTGCATGAGCGCTCTCCAAGATAATCATAATCATTTTCATTCATGCTGTTTAAATCACTCCTAGATGGGTTTGTGAGAAATTCATGAACTCCTTTTTTGTTTTATAAATACCCCAATATTTATTACAATAAAATCGCATTGTTAGTCTATTCAACAAAATATGTTTTAATTTCTTGTCATGCCATCACAATCATTTTATTGTATACGTACTTATGACTAAATTGCATTTTTTTTTTTTAACTTGGTTTATCATTATTTTCTGAGTTCGCAAATGTTTTCAAGGTGGCATTTGTATTGTGTTTCAGCGGCAGGCTATTTGCATAACCAATCGACAAAGAAAGCATTTCAAGTCCCACCCCGAAGTACTGAAGTACCAAAGAAGTACCCCAGCTGGTTTGGCACATTCGGTATTGGAACTTTTGGTACTGGTACTGACCGGAAGTCAATGGAAGAGTGAAAGTACTGAAAATACCATACCAAAAGTACCGTACTTGGTGCAGCCCTTAGAAATCTCCTTACTTTTGCAAAAAATAACACATTTTTGTCCATTAAAATAGCACCAGATTGATTAGAAATGCCGTGTAGACATTGTTAATGATGTTAATGACTATCATAGCTGGAAACGGCTGTTTTTAATGGAATATCTACATAGTTGTACAGAGGCCCATTATCAGCAACAATTAGTCCTGTGTTCCAGTGGAATGTTCTGTTTGCTGATGCAAGTTGAAAGTTGCATTTTGAAAGGTTACTTAATCATTAGGAAACTCTTTTGCAATTATGTTACCACAGATGAAAACTGTAGTGCTGATTAAAGAAGCAATAAAACTGG
>JAODKC010000044.1:34940172-34978526 GCA_026777985.1 Mormyrops attenuatus | reverse complement strand
CTGTAATTACTGCAAATGGAGGACTCTGACAAAAGTGTGAAAGTTTGAAGAACACAACTATTATTTTAATTTCAAAAGTGACTATTTCCTATTTAAACTAATTTCCTGCATTTCTAAGTGACCCCAAACTTTTGAACGGTAGTGTACTTAATGTGAGCAAAGAGGTGGACCAACAAGGAGAGCCTGGTGTACAGAAAACAAACCCTGGACCCATGAGCAAAGTAAGAGTCTGAATAATGTCTCCCCTTTTCTCACTATTCAAACTCATTTCATTTATGTTTTCATGGGAAAACAAGGAAATTTTTAAGTGGCCTCAAACTTTTGTGCGTGTGTTAATGTACAGTATATTCATTCGTTTTTAAAATGCTGAATGTTAGTTGTATATCAGGTATAATGTAAATGTAATTATCCTCGTATTTAGTTTTTAAAAACAAAGTTTGTAGGCCTTCTTATCCCAAAACGCACGATGTTGCGCACGTACTTCACTTTGTTTGTAAAAGTGACGGGGGGGGGGGGGGTTAGCATGGAAAGCGTTATACTGTGGTGTGACAGTAGGTGGCATTCTTCACCAAGACAAACACAAGCTAATAACTACATTGTACGATATAGGAAGGGTGCCTGTTTCTAAGTATGATGCAGTGGCGCCTGTACCAATGGCTCATTTTTAATAATTTTAGGGATATAAAACAATGGGTTTTTCAAATAAGTACAACCACTTAACCAAAGTGTCAAAAAAGATGGTTTCCATATTTATGGATTTGAATTTAGAATTAGTATTTAGTGATTCATTGTCATTGTTGACACACCACAGTGTGCTAGTTAAATTATGAATCAACCTCTCTGATAACTCAGAGAGTCACTTAGAATAAAAGTCCGGACCTCTCAGTTGGTGAGTGAAGTAATCTTTTATTCGAGCAATCTAGCAAAGCGCTCCCGTCACACTCTGGCACTCGGTACCAAGTCACCCCGAGCACAAAGAGCAACCAGTTAATAAACCATAACCCCCAATTCCCTATAAGGACGTTTTAAGTCCTGATTGGTCACAAAACACCAACAAACCAAGCTCAAACGTATAACAAACATAATTCTCCTGCTCTATTGGTTCACCTTGGTAGCAAGGTAAAATCCACAGCACACAGTGCATAACAAAATGTGTTCTCTGCATTTAACCCACATGTGACAATGTGACATAGTAGGGGGCAGCTAATTCAGCGCCCGGGGAGCAGTACCTTGCTGGTCTGGGATTCGAACCAGCACTCTTTCAATTACAAGTGCGCATCCCTAACCATTAAGCCACCACTGCCCACTTGTACTCCAAAGTAAATTACATATTTTTTACCATACCATACCATCTTTATTTCTAAAAGCACTTTAAAACAACCATAGCTGACACAAAGTGCTGTACATTCGAGAAAGTAAAGAAATCCAAGGTAAGATAACTAAGAGAAAACTAAGTCCTGCCGGGGCCAAAAGGCAAAGCATAAAAGTGCGTTTTAAGACGAGTTTTGAAGGTGGACAGTGAAGGGGCCTCTCTAACGTGCACGGGCAAGTCATTCCATAATTTTGGAGCAACGACAGAGAAAGCCCTATCTCCTCTGAGCTTCCTCCTGGATCTCGGTACCTCCAGGAGCAGCTGACCAGCTGACCTGAGAGACCGAGCAGGAGTGTAGGGGCGGAGAGGTAATATATATACACAAAACACAGTGAATTAGCCAACTCCTCATTTATTCATACATCTTAAAATTAATTCATAAGAAATGCAGAGTAAGAACTAACCACATAGAAGGATTTTCTTGGCATTTGAAATACTTTTGGCAACACGCTGCTTTTAAATACACTTGAAACAGCCGTAGAACTGTGGATAGTATAATGGTAGTTACTCATAAAACAAAAATTGCTGATTCAATCATGTAAATTACTGTTGAATCAGAAACAACGTACTTAACTTCCCTAACTGTTCCAGAAAGAAACAGCTGTAAAATAACTAATTCTGGATGACTGGCTCATCAAATGTAACCAGTAACCAAGCATTGCACATAAACGCAGGATACAGTTCAATAATAAGAATCGATTGCTTATGTATCTTACCACGTCCGCTTTTGCATCACTTTTTGGTTGTTAAAATAAACTGCTCAAAACGAAGCAATCGTCTTTGCTGTTTTTAACCTATCACCATAAATGGCCTGTGAAACAAAAAGAAATGCGTCTGTCATCGAATGTCATTAAAAGCATTTATTTTAAAAAATAGCGTACTGCAGACCTTGTTTTACCTGACTCGCCTTTATTTCGTGTGATATACGACTGTATATTTTGTTAGATGTTTATTCATTGCCTAACCTCCCATTAGTTATTTAGCGGCCAACAGCTTTAGTATTTGATTTAAGTTGATCTTTTACTTTTGAAACTAACGTAACTACACATAATTGACCTTATCACACTAGCCGCATTGACAAGGACCCACTTGCGTTTTTTGCGAGGCCTGCCAAAGTAGTTGCCTTAGATGTGCCTGATAAAATTAAAACGACGAAAGGCACATAATAGGAAATATAGGGATAATTTAAGTTAAATATCACAGTCATTTAACTAACAAAATATTCTGAATCAGTTTATGTTTATATATTGTATATCAATGAATAAGAATGTCCATTTTCCGACGAGAATATTTTTAGACATCTTAGTCGCAGTATTTGGTCTCCGGTGACTTTTTTTTCCTCTTTGGCAAGAGATCAGCGAAGCACCAAACCAAAGAAGTCTAACGTGATATAGTTATTCTTCCAGCTGTATACATACCTATGTTTATAACTGTATGCGCTCTTGACTAAGCGTAATCGTTACTGTTCCAGACATCGTTTCGAGTTTTTTTTAAAGATAAATGAATAATTGAAATGGCGACCTGGCGTGGTAGCTAGCTAATCCCGACGACTCAGTTTATCAGTGTTCCTTATTTTGTGTCAGCCTTTCTACCCCCCTCTTTTGTCACACGGCGATCTGCTTTGTCTCCCAAAGCGTTAATAAATCCTCTGCCAACCATCTCGTCACCCAGCAACACACAAACCTTGTTACACAACCTGCGATCAACCATATACCACTGGCGGGTTTCTGCAGCTCTGGGCACCGATCTCTGCTTTCAGCCAGGGACTCCCGTTCTCTCCGAGGGTTGGACACCCCACATCGGGCCACCGTCGCTCTCCATGGTCGTTAAGGCACAGCCGAGACTAGCCGCAGGAGCTGAAAACATCGCTTTGAGTGCCGAGCCATTCCAGCAGGGGCCGGCTGTGGCCGGCTTGCTGTACCCGGGGTTTCGGAGGAACACACGGCGTGGCACAGGCTGTCTGCCGAATAACAGGAAGCAACCATGGCATTGACATGTCACTTTAAACCTCTGGACAAACATTAACGATAAATAGATCCTTTTTGAGGGAAACGTTGTTTCCCTGCCCCGTGTTTAGGTTGCTAGTTAACTTCTCTAGCTCGCCCGCAGCACAAAGCACGGCGAAGAAGTACGAGGACAGAGGAGTGCTGGCGTATGTGAACACCATGTCAGAGGACAACAATCTAGACAAATTTATCAAGGTAAGGGCTGATGGCCACCCCATGCCAGCCGCTTGTAAAGGGCCCTGCACGCCAAACTTTGTCTGCCAAGTCAGCAGAACAGCTCCCTTTGCAGCTTTTACGGCTCCAACCGGTGTTAGTGAGCTAAAGTGACCCACTGCGGGCTCGTAAAACACGAAAACACTGAAGATCGGAAAGTGCCAAAGAGAAGAGACAATGTTGGAAAGGCTTCCCATAGTACCAGTTACTGTTCTTTTTAGCACTTTCCGTAAAGTCGTTTTTTTTTTTTTTTTTACTAAACTTGCGAAAACACGTGTCGATCAATTGGACGTTTCCCCCAAATTACTGTATCTGCAGTTGCTCTCTCATATTTACTTCTAATAAATATGCATGGTTTATGACATGATATCGCTATCTATTTATTCATTTAAGGTCTGAAGTGTCCCCTACTTGTTTCCGTGGAAATTGCACGGAACAGTATGTCCCTATTTATTTGTGAGGTTGTTGTATATACTCTGTCTAATGCCATCCCTTGCAGACCGCATAGAAACGCATTGATTGGCAAACAGGGCAGGAGATGCTGATATGTCTCAGCACCACTAAAAGCCAAGTCTGGAAATACGTTATCCTGCGACCTCGTATTACCCGGGCGGAAAGGGGCTAAAAGCGGCCCTTTATTTAGGGTCGGGGAGAATTTGTCCCCCTGTATAAAATGGCTTTCGGTGGGCCTTTGCAAATCGTAAAACTTCCAAAAAAAGCCAAGCTATATCTTTGGAGTGCTAAATATGGAGATGTAAATGTTTATTTCCCTAGAAATTTGGGAAGTCTGTGAATGCTGGTAGAGATTAGTGCTGCTCAGTGTAGAGAGAATAACTGTAGAAATCTGGAAAATAATAATTAGTAAAAAGGCAAAAGATTGTTTTAAAGATCAGGTCTATTTAAGTCCGGGGTCACGTCCGTTCTCCCTAAATAGGAGGTGATCTCATGCATGCTTCTGGATCTTTGTCATTGTGAGTGAGAAACCCTAAACCGCCTTGCGAGCCTGCGATGATCGCCCTGTTTGACATGACTCCTGCACTTGCTGCATTGGGTAAATAGCGGCTTTGGGTGTAACGTGTGCAGTAAAACTGTTATTTTACTGCGTCAGTCTCGCATGTCAGATCTTCATGGTTGCAACGGTGCAAGTAGTTATATCTGATATACCGCGGGGGTTAAACTGTCTAGGTGACTTTTTATCGCACCATTTTTTGTCATATTAATATTTAACCGATCCATTCGTCTGCACATGGAAGTTATATAACTTTTAATCGAAAATTAATCCTCTCCTTTATCTGTCTTACTGTACCCAAAATACTGCCACCGGGAGTTCTGTCCAGAGACACCAAAAAAACCTGTTTTTGTTTAAAGAAGCCGCTGGACTTTCGTCTTTTTTCTGCAACACTTATACTTGTTCTGCAGTACACATAATTTATTGCTGACATCTTATCTTCGTGGTGTTATAGGCACTCTGTTAAAGCTTATAGCACTTAAACGGCACAAGCTATGACAGCATTAAAATTTAGGATGAAAATGAATGTTGATTACATTTGCTTGTTGATACGTTATCGTTTCTAATGCCTGAGTATCGTATTGATCCTTGTTTATATGTGGATATTGGTTTTTCACTTCCTAGTCTCACACCTTGTTTTTGATGTTGAAAATAGCATACCTTTAATGCACATAAGGCCAAACTTCATGTTGCAATAATTCCTGGGCTGTTTGGTTTGTCCTTTAAACCAGTAAGTGTATCTTTATGGTGGACATGTGTTTAATAAACATATTTCTTTTGGACAGGACAGTTCCATCCTAGAAGAGTACAGCATCAACTGGACACAGAAACTGGGGGCGGGTATCAGTGGGCCTGTCAGGTGGGTCCATACTAACTGTCGTATTTTCTAAATGGTTGGAAGCCGTACTTTGCAGGGACTTGGCAGACGGCACTGTAGCTCTGCACCATCAGGCGCTCGAGTTCCGTCCCCGGCTCTCTAAGTTTGTTTGACCTCCCCTTGTTCACAATCTCAGAAACACAGGATTTAGGTGACTATGTCTAAACTGCCTTGTGTAATTGCGTGTGAGTGTGTGTGAGCAAGTGGGTATACATTATCTTATGGGGACACAATGTCCCCACAACGTGATGAATTTCCCTTATGGGGACCAGTTTCCTGGTCCCCATAAGGGAAAATTCAATTTAATAAAAATCTGTGACTGCAATGAAAAAACTACAAATGCAAAAACCCTTTTAGGGTTGGGTAGGGGTTAAGATTGTCATAATTAGCTTTAGCATTTTTCCCTTAGAAATGAATGAGCGGTTCCCATAAAGATATGTTTACACGACTTGTGTGTGTGTGTGAGCACCCTGTGAAGTGCTGACATCCCATCCAGGGTGTCCCCAGCCTCTTGTCCTGCCTTTTTTGGGATATACAAGCCAACGAACCACATATCTTGATGAGATGTCAGTATTCCCGCTAGAACAGATGCCTGCATGGACAGGGTCTCCAGGTGGCCATTCTGTCAGTTAATTTTGTGCACTTTATCCCTGCTCCTCTGCTGTAAACAAGCTTTGCACGTACCGGAGCATTTCCATTCTCCTAGAGGACACCTCCTCCCTGATGACATCCTACACTTGTGACAGGGAAATTTTTAGACATTTAAATCAATGCAGACAAAGGGATTTTGTGCAGATGACCCTCTGAAAAAAATCCAAAATAAACTATAACTGTTTCTTGAATTACAAACTTGATTTCCTCCCTAAAATGAATACAATATACAAGCACACACTCGCATTAGCGAAAAGGGGCATTTTCATTGGGCGTTGCTGTGAAGGTAGCCACGCCCCCCTAAGACGCCCACCCCAGCTGCAGTTGCACACCATTGCCGGCTCTGGGTGGCGGCTCACTGGACTCCCACGGCTTGTTTTGCAGTCTCCACACGGGCCTGACGCAAAGTAGTTTCCTTCCCAAAAGGATGAGTAATCTAAATGGCAGCTTAGAAACCACACTGAGGCACAGCGTCTTTTGAGAGGCAGTGATCAGTACTTACTAAAAGGTTTGTCATCAGTCCTGATCAGTATCAGAAGTGGCTCTGACCCTGACTGCTTTGGAGTATTGATGTTTTTTATGTCTTACCTCCTGGATCTGTGTCCGGTCATCCGGTCATTTCCTCTCCCTGTGATTTGCTCGCTCCACATTTCTCCCACCGTGTCATCGCCGTATTGATAAACACGCTGCTATCGGAGCCCTTAAGTGTCCCTGCTTCCTGCCAGAACTTCCTGTCCTGGCTGCCATGGGATTCTGGAGGGTGGTGGCGTGGGAGCTGTCCACCTGTCACAAAGGCGCTGCCGCAAACAGCTGAGAGCGATTCTAGAGGGCTGGTTTGGCCTGGGCAGGGCTCACGGTGACCATCTCACCTGCCTGTCTGCCCTGTGGCCGCCATTACAGGCTGGGTCTTGACTGAGGGAGGATAGGAGAAGGCGGTGCAGGCGGCTGATGCTGACTTCTCCATCTCCTACCGAGAGACCATAGCCGCACGGTATGTCTCCAGTACAGCACAGCCCTACAGGACCTACTTCATTATAAGCCGTGACTTCTTATTCCTCAAGCGTTCACCTGACGACATGCAGTGCATGTGCAATAAGCCCAGTGTGGTGTTGTTTTCAGGGTGGTGTACCTGTGGCTTTCATATGAGCCCCAAACTTTAAGGTCCTCCTGGATAGTCTAGATGTTTCTCAACCTGGTCCTCGGGGACCACCTGACAGTCCATGTTTCTGCTTCCTAAAAAAACAATGTACTTGACAGGGAGCTGGGAGGGAGCAAAAATGTAGACCGTCTGGAGGTCGCCGTGGACTGGGTTGAAATTCATTGGTCTAGATGACTAGATGACTGGTCTAGAGTGTGTCAGCAGTGTAAAGCACTGGCATTGATCATTAACCGAGAGAGCAGAAAAAAATTAGGATTCTTTTATTTGAGAAACAACCCCTTTGAGGATAATTTGGGCTCATTTATTTCTGGATTATTCACTCATCCTGACAACTCCATTTAACCAGAATGCCAAGTTACATTTCAGGTGTCCGGAATGAAGGTTTACGTAAGCGATTCCGTGGTCCTGATTCAGGGAAAGGCCTTACTGTGGATGAATCAAATTGCATCATTTTAAATGTCTGCAGTTTTAGCTCATCAAGCTTATCCTCATACGCCTGTTTTGCTGAGCTGTTTTCTAACTCATTTCGCTTGCACTCATAATGAAGTTTCATTTATTTTTTCAGCTCTTAGCTGGCTGTGTATGCCAGCGGGATTCTCTCACTTATGGACTGTTACATTGGTTTCACAGTGCAAACAGAGTGTAACAGGCTCTTATTTCTGCGGCACCATTCCTTTCACTGCTGTTTTTCGCCCGGCATTCCTCCCTTTCTCCTCACCTGGGACTCTCCCTTTTGGTTCCCAAAGACCTTGAAGCCTGAACCTGAAAGAGCTCTGTATGCGCTTTAGACCGCTACAGTCCCGGCTGCTGAACTGGGAGTAGAGGAAGAGCCACAAACAGAATCGTGACATGAGGCTGGTGTATCATTTTCAGCTTTATTGTAAACAACCATTAAGTAGCATGAACAGCAGGGGGTTGGGGCAGTTAATAGGATTCACAAAATGCCCTTTCATTGTAATTTAGATTAAAGTACTTAGTTTATCCGCCTTTGTGATCAGCAAGAATAATGTCCAGTGAGACTGGAATCCAGACCAGGGTGTTGATTTTAATGCCTTAAAAAGGTTAGTCACAGAGCTCTAGGCAAAGGTACTGTTTTGAAATGTAGCTGCAGTGTGTATCTCAGTAGGTGCTCCTGTCCTGAAGGTTGTGGGTTTGAATCCCATGACTGTTGGAGTAGTCGTTTCAGCATTGGGACCTTGAGCCAGGCCCTGCTCCAGGGGCACTATTTGTAGATGATTCTGCCCTCTGACCCCAAACTTTCTTCATTTTTACATTGTTTTTGAAAAAAAGCATATGCTCGATAATTTAATGCAAATGTACTACTACTATGTAAATGTCTGTATTTTTCCTTCATTATATAAATAGTTAAAATGGTGTCTATTATCGTCATGTAAACCTTTAAAAATTGTTGTTGAAGGGTTCAGGTCCTGCTAGCTGCTGGATGTTCATGGATCCAGCATCGAGTGTTTGGGCTGTCCAGCTTCTGAGTCTCCAGCATGTCAGACAGTGTTATAGTTTGTTAAACTGGGACGGAGCTTATTCCTTGACTGTTTCACGGAGGCATTCTCTGAGGCTTCTGTGTAACAGAGCTCAGTACAGACGCTAACATGGGGGACATTGTTGGATGCTAAAATAAAATTTCTGTTTTAATCACTTTTATTGCTCAATCGCCTGTTTGCTGCACGTGTATTTTTGTATTGTCATCCCAGCACATTTTGACAGATTCACGCCCTTGGACGGCAGTAGGCGGGGACTGGGTGGTTTCCTGACTTATATTAACTTCATGTAGTGTGCTTAATGACCAGAGGTCACACGAGTTGGAATTTCTCTCTTACGAGGACCTACAGCAGAGTATGGAAATTTGTGGCATACATTTCATTGTAAAATTTCCCATTTTCAGGGAGAGCTGGGGAGGGGGGGCTGGGATGCGAATGTCCTGGGTGGGGGCCTAAATGATGTTCTTGTTTGGTGGGGCAGGGCAAGCATGCCACAAGGAAATGAGCTAATCATTACTAGGTATATTAGGCAGTGAGTCAGCTAATTGTTTTACGTTCATAAACAGCTTTCCACAGTGCTGCCACAACCCAATCTGGATAAGAGGTTATTTCAAATGAAAGGCATGGTTGGAGGTGTCAGTATTTCATTATGAGTGTCACGGTGGTTGGAAGGACTGAAAACTGAGGATGGAGTCCCTCTGCTGTGGTCAGGCAATCTGGAAACAGGGCACTGGATCATGGGAAAGGGGTTTTTGGCAGAAGGCTGGATCAGCTGCTATTCAAAGGTTCATAGTTTTTTTGGACGTTAATGGAAGTGCCAAGCAGGCACTTAATGTCACTCTAGGTTGCCAGGTCTCCATGGGGTGCCAGGTATCTAAGTTGATAAGAGATCATGACAGTATGTAAAAGTGTGCACGGAGGTCGTCTTGGTGAATAATGCCGCATGTGTCACGTGGGCATGTTTCCCTCTGCACAGGGTATGTGTGAAAAAGTCCACGCAGGAGCGGTTAGCCTTGAAGATCCTCATTGACCGCCCCAAAGCACGCAATGAGGTAGGAGCTCATCTCCCATGACATCACCAAGCTTGCTGTAGCACACACAGGTGTGACCCAGGCTTCTAATAACGCCAATTTCCCCAACAGGTGCGACTCCACATGATGTGTGCAGGTCACCCCAATATCGTGCAGATCTTGGATGTGTATGCAAACAATGTCCAGTTCCCACACGAGTCCAGTTCCAGGTGTGACCTTAACCTGTTGTTTAAAGGGACTGCCCCTAAACTGGAACAGTTTTTTCTGTTGTACCTTTGAGTAGGTATTTATCTTGGGTTCTGTTAGTGCACGGCAGCCGTATGTTGTAGTTATTTATTGTAGTCATATTTTTTTTGTTGACTTCATGTTCCTGCTTAACAAGCTGTGTCTCGCATCTCCAGGGCCCGGCTTTTGATCGTGATGGAGATGATGGAAGGGGGCGAGCTCTTCCATCGGATCAGCCAACACCGGCACTTCACTGAGAAGATGGCCAGCCAGGTCACCAAGCAGGTAGGGGAGCCCCCAGCACCTAAACGCACTTGGCCGATATTTTCTACCTCATACTTGAACTTTCCATCCTTAATGGATTTTATTTTGTTACTTTCCTTTATTCCTGAACGCGCACAGGGTAAATCATTCACATTAATCAGTAACAGTCAATCATTAACGATTACTTCATCTTAACATCGACAGTATCAAAGCAAGGACGTCAAGGCTTTGCTCATAAACAGTGATGAAACCCCTTCTTTATCATGATCAGGGTCAGTTTTGTTAGAAGCAGTAACCAGCTAGGCTAAGAGGAAATATAGGTCCTTAGAAAGGAGGCCTAAATGGTCATGTAGGATACTAAGAAGCAGAAATGGTGAAATACTGCATTTTTTGTATTGCGTTTGTTTATTTAGCAGATGCTTATGTCCAGATTTGGTTGTGTGAGTCAGTGGCATAAGTTTGATAATTGGCCAGGAGCCTGTAACAAGGCCAAGTTTACGCTGCTGTTTGCTGAAGGTGCTGTGTGCTCGTCACTGTTGCACCAACTTTGCTGAGCTTAATTCACATAGCGGCGGCTGTGTTCAGTAGCTATGCGGCGGCTCTTTGACGCCTGAGGCCTGGTTCACACTCGTTACCGGCGCGGCCATCCCCCGCCAACCTAAATGATCATACATCTTGTGCCAATGCACTAGCCAATCACATACTTTGGTACCAGGCCTTTAGTGGCACTGTAGAGTAGAGCCATTCTTAAGTCACGTTTATGAATTGTTGTTATGGGTGTTATATTAAAAATAAGAATTTTACTAAAACTGCCATACGTATTCACGGTAAGGCAAGGTTATTATCGTTACTGAAAACATTTTTGTAAACTGAAAAAAAAGAAAATAAAAACTGCAGCTAAACAAAAACTATAAATGCTTCTTCCGAAATTACCTGATATAAAATAAAAACAAATGTCAAATACTTTGAAATATTATTTAGCTAAGGTAATGATTTATCTTCGAGCCTCTTTCATGTAATATCTTTGAACCACAAAAATAGTCAACGGCACTACATTGTGACATTTTGTAATAACTAGCAACTGAAAAATTAAAACCATAATAACAGTGATGCACAGGCATATGATGTTGCAGTGTCTGTATGCAATCTTTGGTCCAATCTCCTCTCTGACTTTGTGCTACTGGCCAGTGAACAATCAGGCTACATTTGTATCATTGAACTGAACATCTGCATTGTTAGCCTGACCATGCAGTAAGTGTGAGCCAGCCTTGAGCTGCACCAGGGTGAGTAGTGTCATGTGACATGTTTGCCCACCCCCCTACCCCTTGCCGACAGATCAGCCAGGCCCTGCAGCACTGTCATTCACTCAACATCGCACACAGGGACCTGAAGCCAGAAAACCTGCTTTTCAAGGACAACTCACTGGTGAGGTGGGACGCCAGCCCCAAACGGCCTTTAGCTCTGCCCTGGGGCTTCCCAGGCATGTGGGCGTCGTCTTGTCGGGGAGGCAGCCAATGGGATTCGCTGGCACTGATTTATATATCTTTTCACGCTGGGCATCCATGTAAAACCTTTATGACATGGAAAAATTGCAGCCTGCAATTGGGGCTATATAATTTAAGGAGTAATTTAATCTGAGAGTTGGTGTGAGCGATACAGGAGGGGGTGGATGATTTATGCTGGTGCAACACTCAATTGTCACACAGACCTGTAGACTTACCATGTTCTGTTCAACATGTCCAAGTAGGGGAGTTATTCCCAGTCATTTTTAATACTTACTGATTAAAGTGAACATCCTTATTCCTCATCTTTGATTCGGTGCTGTGATGGTGGTGTGTGTTAGCTTACAGATATAGTTCAGTTTGCTGAATTGCTGACGACTGGATCCCACCCCAACCCCTTTTCAAATCCCCCCTCCCAGGATGCACCTGTGAAATTATGTGATTTTGGCTTTGCCAAGATTGACCAAGGTGACTTGATGACTCCGCAGTTCACACCTTACTACGTATCACCTCAGGTAAAGCCTCTGACCCACTCGCACTCCATTCACCTCTGACCCACTCGCACTTCATTCACTCATTTATCCGACTTGCTCCATCCTCTCAGTCACTCTGTGTGCTTCAGGTACTGGAGGCGCAGAGGCGACACCAGAAGGAAAAGTCTGGAATCATACCTACCTCACCTACTCCCTATACCTATAACAAGGTCAGTATGTTCGCTAGCGGTGCCCTGTGCTCACCGCAAGGTTAGCAGCTCGTAATGACACCCGCCCCCCCATCTGACAGAGCTGTGACTTGTGGTCATTGGGGGTAATCATCTACGTGATGCTGTGTGGCTACCCGCCTTTCTACTCCAAGCATCACAGCCGCACCATCCCCAAGGACATGCGCAAGAAGATCATGACTGGGAGCTTTGAGTTCCCCGAGGAGGAGTGGAGCCAGATCTCTGAGATGGCTAAGGATATTGTGCGCAAGTATGTCCATGTATTTCCAATACTGTTATAGACACTGCTGTCTCATTATGACTTCATGGACAGTGTTCGGTCACATGATGTTGCAGGTGTCTCTCTGGTCTTTGAGCATGTGTTCTGGTGTGCCGCCCCCAGGCTGCTGAAAGTGAAACCAGAGGAGCGACTGACCATTGAGGGAGTGCTGGCTCACCCCTGGCTCAACTGCACAGAAGCACTGGACAATGTGCTGCCATCTGCCCAGATGATGATGGACAAGGTCAGTGTGGGGAAGGAATGAGTGTTTACCCTTTGGAGAAGACATTCACCAAACTGGTTTCACCTCTCCAGGGAGCAGAAAGTAAGATTACGGTTCAGGCCCAGAGTGCCATGGATGTGAAATGTGGATTCTGTGTGTTTCCTTTTTGGTGAGAATGCAAACGTGATGGGTCTCCTGTGTGGGCTGCAGGCGGTGGTGGCGGGCATCCAGCAGGCCCACGCGGAGCAGCTGGCCAACATGAGGATACAGGACCTCAACGTCAGCCTCAAGCCCCTGAATTCCGTCAACAATCCGATCCTGAGGAAGAGGAAGCTGCTGGGGTCCGTTCATGCTTTCACGTCGCGGACTATTTGTCTCGTCCTGTTTATCCGTTTCACTTGTACATTTGTCCCGCACTTGTTCCTGTTTATCCTTTTTACATTACAAGGAGACTTACTGCGTACTGGCTGTCTTCTTGGCCTTCTATAGAGCATGCCCCAGTCACGTGGTTTCAAAGGCTTCGGGGGGAGCTAGGGGCTCCAGTTAAGCTCCCTTTTGTCGTCTTTCTTTGTGTCTGAGGCTGTTACTGTTTGCTGTTCATAGTACAAAGCCCCGGGATGGCTTTTTCATCCATGACCCGGAGAACGGAGGGGAAGACTCCAATGTGGCTCTGGAGAAACTGAGGGATGTCATTGCCCAGTGTATCCTCCCCCAGGCTGGTGAGAAGAGAGCAACAATGTGCAAATGTCATGGACACACACAAGCACATACACACATTGCACACACTAACTGAAGGGCTTTGCTTCCTCATTGTAGGGGAAAACGAGGATGAGAAGCTGAATGAGGTGATGCACGAGGCTTGGCGCTTCAATCGCGACTGCAAGCTGCTGAGAGACGGCCTGCAGGGCCTCAACTGGGATGGTAGGTGCACTTGACCATGAGATTCTGACATTGGTCCATCCTCTGTTTTCGTAGCATCACAGGGACTCTGTGTCAGAGCTTTCCTTTTTCGTTGAGCTCATACCAGAAAACAAGTACATCTTTCGCAATACTGTCTACACAATGCCACAATAGGTGTGATCACTTTGTGTTTGCTTGGGTGATTCTCTGATGTTATTTTACTTTTTTCCAGGGAGGGTCTTCTCTGACAAAGTGGATCGCTTGAAGTTGGCGGAGATAGTCAAACAGGCCATAGAGGAGAAAACAAACTTACAAGACTCTCCTTAGCCAACACTGTATTTTTATTTTGTATAGTATTGTCTCTGTTCCTGAACAAAATAACTGTAAAGACTAATTTTTATGTAAATTTAAGTGCAGGACTTGCATATTTTCATGAATTTGCTTGCAAAAGTATTGTACAACTGTAGATATACTCAAAGAGGACTTGTTGGTACTGTAAATCATTTTTTTTACACACAACAGCAAACATAGATGAACAAACAAAGCATTTTAGTACCCACTGGAAGGGAATTCAGCCTTTATACCCCCTGCTCGTCTGAATTACCCGTAGCAGTGTTTTTTTTTCTTTTAATAATGCTGTTAATTTTATTTATTAAAAACTAATAGAGTTTTTAAATTATTATACTACAGTATCTGCTGCCTGATGTTTTGGTAATTGACAGCAAAAGTAGGAATGTAAAAATGAGACTTCGTCCACTCCTCGATCTGGTCGTAGATGTAGAGGGAGGTGGATTTCAGTGGCTGTTGATTCAGAGTCTGGTGTCAGTGATTTAAACTGTGAAACCTCTTGGCTGGAGAGTTGAACAATGACAGTGCGATATGTAGGAGGAAGCTATATTGCAGGAAATATTTTTTAAATTATTGACTGATAAGCCATTATAGTACTGCTGATAAGTACAGTATAATGACTATGATAATGAGAGGTTTCCATGTGTTTTATTGAAGAAAAAAAACAGGCAGCCTAGTTCACAAGCCTCAGTCTTCCTCGTATTGGTTTGAAACAAAAGTTCTGGTAGAATGGTTTTATTTGGCAACATGAAAAATACCAGAAAAGGGGGGAAAATGTGTGCTTGCTTCTGAATTCCCACTTTGTTACCAAAATCAAGGCTCACCTTGGGAGTAACTCAGCTGTTCTGGGTGAGAGAGAGACAGACCGACACTAGGGCTGTGTATGGGCCCAGGCAGCCATGTCTGGAGGCCGACACACAAAACAGAAACATGGTTTTTGGAGATTGAATAAACTGATAATCTTATGATTACCCCCCCTCAAATGTAATTATGTCCACTGTGCTTTAACATGGCTCTGGAACATCACTAAAACACGTCTGAAGCATGAAGGAAAAAAACTGCAGCACGTAGCAGATTTGTAATATGACGGTTACTGGTTCAGGTGCCAGGGGAGCCTGTGCTGTTCGAGACATGCACTGAATAGCTCTAATAATATATCAAGCTGTATAAACAGGAAAATCTGCAAGTAATCTTGAAGGTCTGACTGCAATGAAATAATAGCCCTCAGTTGTGCACAAAAAGCGATTTGTCACGTTCAGCAGAAATCAGCCTGGGAGAAATGAGAGAATATCCATCCCAACATCAGTAATGACTGTCCCATTAGGCAGATCCCCCCCTCCAAATAGAATCCACACAGAACACTGATGACATTTGTTGAATACTTGAAGATCATAAAATATAAATCTTTAGTCTACACACCAAGACTGTCAGTGGACAGATAGATTATGCACCAAATTGATCTACCAAAAATGCCTTTGTGGTGTAAACACACAAACTGGTACTACTCCCTCCCATTCTCTCACAGGCCTATGTTTCATTTCTTAGACTGGCAGTTAGATTACTATTGAAGTTTGGGTACCTCAGGGTATTTCTGTCCTCCACCTGCTACAAAATGTCATGAATATGCTGAATATTTGTATTAAAGGAATTCCTTGAAAAATCATGGAATGTGACTTCTTTTCGGTTGAGAGGAATCAGTAATCATAAGTATTCCTAAAGAAAGATATGGGATATTCTTGATGTGGTAAACATTTTTATACAGATAAGAATTAAGGATGTGCAGTTTTATTCCAAGAACATAGATGCCGATATTCGATCTACTTTGATGTTAGTTATTTCATAATGATTTTCCTTTAATATTAGAGAAAAGCGTTGGTAGTTACTTGATTGTCGGCGACGTTTGTAACCTTAATAAGGGCAGTTGAATGTGTGGCTGTTTAAATAAGTAAACCATTTAATTATAAGCTATATATATCATATGGGTCACAATATACCGCGAGGCTAGTTATCCTCAATCACCAATAACCGTGTTTTTTATGTTTTAATGTTACACACATACACACACTATAAATATATATATATTTCATTTTCCTTTTTCTTCATTGTCGTTAGGCAATTAAAAAACGACTAGTCTTCCCTATTATATTTTTGGGGTAAGAATGGTAATAACTACTTGCAAATTAATTCATAACATTTAATTATTTTTTATTAAATAAAGCAGGAAATATCATATATCTGGATCATTAACAATAACTGAGTAGTGCCGACAGTTTTGTCTTATCATCCAATCCCCAGTTGTGATGAACTACTTTTATAAAGACCCGATGGGACCTATCGTCTTTTAACTCTTACTCAGAACACAATCTCGGTCAAACTGGAGCATACACCAAGAAACACAGGACACAAGTCAGTGCGACACCATGAACGGGATGCCCCTCCATTAGATGACAGATAACACATAGTATATTCTGCCGCAGGGAGTTCATATATGAAAAGTACAACAAAAAATGCAAAAGGAATAACGTGTGTTGATTCTACCACCAATCCAAATCCTAACTAGCCAATTAGGTAAAACAATACTGCGGCTATATAGCATTTAGACAATATGCGTACGTAAACAACGTAAGATCCATAGGAGTTCGGGGACGCTTCGGCGTTGAACTGATAGAGAATCCGTATAACAACAAACGTAACCCGGAAGTAGTTTGCGCCGGGGTCGAGCGCTCTGTTGATGGGATTGGGAATGGTGATTGTGGCAAGAAAGTGTCTGTGTTACACCGAATACAGAAGTTTGACGTTAGATTTAGTTTGATAACAATTCGTTGAGTGCTCCACGCCAAATACTGACCGTGTCGCGTTTTTACTCCCGTTTTCAGTCCCGCTTTCCCCTGTGTTTGCCATAGATGTTGTGTTTTGTTTGGTCAGAGGGGCTGTCAGACGTCGTTTAACACATGAGTGTGTCACTCGTTGTCATCCGTCTGGAGATTGCAGACCAGTCCCTGTTTCCCGAAGGTTTCCAGTACAACGCCGGTGAGTTTTGACTTTGAACTTATCACCTCAATACGCCAAGTAATGTTTTGTGCCCAGGGCACTCCAGACACCACGCACTTTAACTGGGTTATCTGTATTTACTGCCTTCATGTCACGGTTGAGGGACACACAGAAATAAACAACAGTCTTAAAAAAGCTCAGAGGGCGACGAGACTTTTGCAAGCCCTGCAAAAAAAAAATCCATTTAAAAATGTGTGGCTAACCTGACTCAGCCCTCACTGAATCAGAGTTAATTTTGTAGTTGTAAAAAAAGCATCAATCAAAACTACATAACTTGAATTTGTAAACTGTTTTGGAGGTTCAGTTCCGTGTCGCACTAAATATACATTTAAAATGGGTGTGTTAAAGTGAATGATGCCAATATGACGAAACGTATTAAAAATACCGACACTTAATACTTGAGGAAAACCTGCTCAAATTGAACATGGCAAAGTTCCCCGAGGTGTGAATGTGTATGTTTGAATGGTGTGTGTGTGCTGTGACGGGGGGACACACCCCGTCCTGGGTTATCCCCTGCCTTGCGACAATTGTTTTCAGGATAGGCTCCGGATTCCCGCGACCCTATGCAGGACAAGCGGGCATGGAAAATGAATGAATAAATAAATTAATGAAAACATGTTCAGGTTATTAGGTCATGACTCATTAGCATTTAATCAAGAAATATGAGTGCTACTTGTAAGAAAAGATGCATTGTTGCCGTATATTATATTATGCTTCTATCAAAAACAAACTTCATTCTAGTTTACACTTCATTTGATGTATTCATTCAATCTATTCAAGTTAAATATCTTAGTAAGCAGATGAAGGGTACAAGAGCAGGGATATCAGCTACAGCCCTTTGGGATCCATAGACCGATATTTGCATAGAGCCATATCTGTCTAGCTGCTGAATCTCATCTTCACTCCATAGCAGGAGACATGTCTGACGAGGAGGTCCAGGAGAAGGCGCTGGGCCTGGCCCACTCGTCTCTGAGTGCAAAGTCTGACTCAGAGAGGGTGGCCCTCCTGCACCAGCACATCGGCAGCCGGGCCATGGTCGACATGGTCATTGAGACATTTGCACCCAGCTCAGGCACAGGTGGAGTAACTTCTGTGAGACTCTCACAGAGTTATGGGGGGGGGGGGACAACACTGTTATGGCCTATTGATTTCACTGCTTTGCAATGACTATTCTGAAATTTCTGCACCGTATTATCTTGTGCTTTATAAATGTACAATCCAGCTGTACTCATGGCAGTTGATATTTTTTCACATGGGCAATTTTAGTTATACATATATAGAATGTGTTGTAGAGTGTTTTTTTCCAGTCATTATTTTAAAGTGCCCACAGAGGGAGGTGGATGTAGTGTATTGAATTTGGATCTATTTACCAGAAGTAGGACATGCTCTGCTGTGTATTCCTTTGTTATAAGGGGTGGCTTGTTTTGTTTTGTTGACAATTCCAGAGGATTCTGGGAAAGGTGGCAGTGAGGCAGAGGAGACTGCTGGGTCTGGCCATGAAGGCAGCACTCCTGAGGGAGGCATGGTTCTGGACTCCCCGTCCAAACAGCTGCCGGAGCAGATCTCCTTCTTCAGCGGAAACCCGTCCGTGGAGATTGTCCATGGCATCATGCACCTCTACAAGACCAAGTCAGCATGAGTCCCCTTTGCACGCAGTGGACACACCAGCAGTGTTTAGCTCAGTTGCAGGCTGGCTGTGTTTACTGATTTTTTTTTAATTATTATCGGGTCTTCCTGTAGCTTAATTTGTGTAATTAGCAGTCAAATGAGTGCTATTTATGTTGATGCTTTCGCCCATAATACCCCAATAGATTGGAGTGTTTTCTAAGCAAATGACAACAGGAATATTCTTTATCACAATTATAGTCTTATTCTGAACAATAATATAAAAATATTAAATTTGGTAATTAAGTAATTTAGGACATAAATGTGAATAAAACTGCTTTGTATCAGTATAGTTTTGGATGCAAAGTCTTATAGGCGTAATTAGTACTCAGCCCCAGTGAACAGGAATGAAGCAGCTGAATTCAAGCAGTTTGGGCCCTAAAGCCTCCTGATGCTTGTGTCTGTTGCAGTAAGATGACATCACTGACAGAGGACGTGAGACGGAGCGCCATGCTCTGCGTTCTGACTGTCCCAGCCACCATGACCAGTCACGACCTCATGAAGTTCGTAGCACCCTTTAATGATGTCATGGAGCACATGAAGATCATTCGTGACTCCACACCCAACCAGTACATGGTGCTGATCAAGTTCAGTTCCCAGGTAGTCACGTGTCTAATGGACAGATGCTATCATTGTTACAACTGAATCTCAGTGAAGATGAGAACCCTTCTCCATGTACCACTGATTAGCCATATTACCTGATCACTGAGGCATAATACTTGAGGATTTAGTGCTTTATTTAATACACGATGATATTGATTCAGCTGAGACCTGAGCTGTTTTACTCTTGCCTATTCTCCTTTCAGCAATCACATCCCACACGCAAAATTTTCTTGCCTGCATCTGATGAACTGTAGTTTAGTTTGTAAATCAGTAAAATGGATTTATAGTGATACGTTAAACATCATTGCAATGGGATATATAAAACATTTTTGGCATATGCAGTATGATCAAGGATGCTATTTATTAACAAATACACATGTACAGTTTGTATGCCCCCCACCCTGCACGGCTGAGTACTAGCACACATTTTCAGGCTCTGTGTCCCCCCCTGCCACCCTCCTCCAGGCTGATGCAGATAGCTTCTATGCAACTTGCAACGGCCGGCAGTTCAACTCGATCGAGGAAGCCGTTTGTCAGCTAGTCTACGTGGAGAGGGCCGAGGTCTTCAAATCCGAGGAGGTGGGGCCCTGGCTTTCCCCTGCTCCAACCCTCGTTTCGCCCCAATTAAATTTGTCTGTTAAGTGGTAAAATTCAAATTCTGGATGAATCTCTCTGGTGATTGTAATTCTTTGCTGTATCCAGTCTGTTATTGTGACTTGACCCGTCGAAAACTCCTTTTTGAGTTTGCATTGTTGTCATTGTGAAGTTTTGCTTCTGTCAGGAATTTTGACCCCAGAATAACCTAGACATATGATGCCCCGCCCTGTATTCATAAACCCCGCCTCCCAGGGTGCCAGCCTGCCAGTGATGGACCTGACAGAGCTGCCAAAGTGCACAGTGTGCCTGGAGCGCATGGATGAGTCGGTGAATGGCGTGCTCACCACCCTGTGCAACCACAGCTTCCACAGCCAGTGCCTTCTGCGCTGGGAAGACGCCACGTGAGTGAGCAGGGTGCGGCGGGATGCTGGCACTCAGGGGAGCAGCACAGGGCTGATTTCTAACTTGTTAATAATAATAACTGGCCAGTAACCTCGGCGAATAATGTCCCTGCTATTAAATTAAGGCAGTGTTGTTTTGGGCAAATTGCAGTGTGTGGTTGCTGTTGATTAGCATGACATGCTTGGTCATGTTTAACATTAGCTATAGCTCCAGCCTGCCAAACAGCAGAGTTCCCCTCCGTTAAAAATTAATTTACATTTTCTTAACATTTTTTTAAACCTTCAGTTTCACCTTTGTAGTCAAAGACAATCAGGCATCTCTCACGCCCCCCCCCCCCCCACCCGCCGGCTGGCAGTCAGGGGTCTTTGCTGTGTTTATTACATGGGTCCCCTGTGTCCGCATTGCCCCTAGGCTGCAGGAGGAGTTCTGCAGGTCTACCTGCTGCTGTTAATAGGCACCTGACCTCTCTCTGTCCTCAGGTGTCCTGTGTGCAGGTACTGCCAAACCCCCGAGCCGGTGGAAGAGAACAAGTGCTTCGAATGTGGCGTTCACGAGGTAATGGCACCGCCGAAGTGCCGCTGCAGGATCCCCTCTCCAGCTCTAAACCGCTAATGACCTCACGCCGCTTAGAGGGACTGCCAAATTGGCTCAGCCGGGGATCTAATTACTTTAGCTGAAGCTTAAATGGTGCAATGAAAACCTGCAGCTACACCAGGTTCCCAGCAGAAAGGGGCGAATCCTCAGACGTAAGCTGGTGTAGGGAGGTGATGTGTGGCTTACGGGTGTATGCTGGTCTAAGTCCCCTTGGACGAATGCTTTTAATGCCAGTGCTTAACCTGAATATGCAGCTGTATAAGTCTGACGTGCACAGCTGTTAATCTCTAAATCTGTTTCCTAGGTAATATAATAGCAGCATAATAACAGTGTAATGGACATGCCAAGTCATTAGGCAGTCCTGGCAGGGATGGGACTCACACTACATGCGAGCCTTTCATTTTCTTCTGCATTTCCTTTAAGTGTTTCATTTTGTTTTTCTTCCCATAGCTTCCAAATTTGCGCAATCCTTTGCCTATAGCTTTTGCTTGGAGACTGGAATAACCTGCATTTGCTGTGCTTTTGCTTTCGCTTCAGGGGGTGGGAGCAGAGAGACACGCATTTCATTTTCTTGCCTTTGTCTCGGCCCTTATTCTGTGCCCCTTGGCCTCATGCCAGCCTGTTTCATTCTCACCATCTGCGTTCTCCTTGCTCACTTCCAGCAATTCCTTGGTTATTAGGTTATTTGCTTGGAGTTTTTTGTCTTATTGTTTTCTCCAGAGAGCATTTTTTGAATCTTAGCCTGACATACTGTTTTTGTTTCCACACTGTCATGTACAGTGTTATTGGGCTATACCGTATCATACTATTTAAATAGTAACTTAAGTGTGAAGAGTTATCATTTATCTCTTATCAGTTGAAATGGGCAGCATGATGGCTCAGTGGAAAGTACTTCTGCCTCACATCTCCAGAGTTGGGGGTTTGAATACTGGCCCTGTTCTGTGTGTGGACTCTGTGTGTTCTCCCTGTGTTTGTGCGGGTTCCTTCCTGCTGTCCAGAAACATACCGTCAGGTGAGTGGACCATCGCGTGTGGTTGCGTGTGCCCTGCGGTGGACTGGCATCCCATCTAGGGTGTCCTGTGCCCTGTACTTTCATCACTACATAAGTGCTTATGGAAAGTGGATGCCAGCCACTGGAATGAATTACATTCACACAAAGGACATTAAGCCAAGCTTTTGATCAGTAAATGCAGCGTTATGGAGGTCTGTGCGACACGGCTGCCGATCCCCATCCTTCAGGAACATGGAGGGAAGCGACATAAGCATGGTGAGATCAGGCAGGCTCCACTCACACAGAGCCAGGCTTAAAAAGGCTGGCGAACCCGCACCCATGTGCTACGCTGGAAAACAGTATCTATCAAATAAACAAAAGTAAACAGATACAAATAATTGTCTGTTGACCTCTTTACATTTTGTCTTCTCTTCTGTCTGCCTCTTTTCTTCTCACACTTCACTTTTCTTTTTTTTATTCTTTTTGCCTTCTCTGCCCTGCTTCTCTTCTCTCTGCTCTCCTTCCTTCACTCATCTCCCTCTCGTCTCTTCATGCCTCCTCTCCCTTTCCATTTCCTCCCTCATTTCACTTCTCTCTCCTCTCTGCTCTCTCTCTTGTCCCCTCTTCACTTCTCCTCTCCCTTCTCCACTTCCCCTCCTCTCTCCTCTCCCCTCCCGTCTTCACTTCCCCTTCCCCTCTCCCCACCCTCTCTCCTCTGTACTCCCACTTTTCTCTCCCCCATTTTCTTCTCTCTCTTTTCTCTCCCCTCCACCTTCTCTCCCTCTTTTCTCTCCCTCTCCTCCTTCGCCCATCCCTAATCCCTCACAGAACCTGTGGATCTGCCTGATCTGTGGTCACATTGGCTGTGGTCGCTATGTCAGCCGACATGCCTACAGGCACTTTGAGGAGACGCAGCACACCTACGCCATGCAGCTCACCAACCACCGCGTGTGGGACTACGCTGGAGGTGTGGGGCAGGCCTTCCTGCATGCGGCACACTACCTTCCCTGTTTCTTTTTCCATAATACCTTATAGGGATAGTTATACTTCACATATTCAACTTCAAATTTCAACTTCAAATTTCAACTTCAAATTAAACTTCAAATTTCTCCTTTTATATCCTTATTAAATGTGGCTGACACACTTATGGAACTCCCTCTGCATGTTTTGGTTGCCAGTCGGGTTTTTTCTAGAGCTTTGGCTTAGCAGTTTGGCACAGGGTCTCGGTGTTGCCTCACACCTCTGTAGCTAGGGGTTTGAATCCCACCCGTGGGTGGAGTTCTCTGGTTTTCTTTGGCTGCTCTAATTACTTCCCCAATCCACACATGCAGTTAGACTAACTGACCTGAATGATTTTGTTGCCCTGTGATGGACTGGCATCCCGTCCAGGCTGTACCCCAGCCCTGTGCCCCGTGATGGACTGGCATCCCATCCAGACTGTACCCCAGCCCTGTGCCCCGTGATGGATTGGCATCCCATCGAGGCTGTACCCCAGTCCTGTGCCCTGTGATGGACTGGCATCCCATCAAGGGATGCTGTCTATGTGCCCCCCCGAACCTTGCACTGGTTATGCAGTTGAAAGATAAGCGGTGTGGGTTAGCTTTGCATTGCCTTAGTACATTAATGCCTTTAGAGCTGTTCCATCATTTTTTTGAAGTACTTTTTCACATTAATAGCCACCCTTGACAACATCAGCTGCTAGGTGCTGTACCAGGAGGATCATGACTTCTAGTGCTAAGTTAATGGCCTGTTTCTTCATTTCCCAGACAACTACGTCCACCGATTGGTGGCGTGTAAAACGGATGGTAAGATGGTGCAGTACGAGTGTGAAGGGGATTCCTGTCAGGACGAGAAGATCGACGCCCTGCAGCTGGAGGTAGAGCTGGGCATCTCCCGCCTTCTCAGACGTCATCCAGCCAGAGCCAGTGACCTGTAAACTGCAAGAACATTAGGGAAATATTGATATAAATATCATTGATATATCATGATTTTAAGTACCTACCTACCTACCTACCGTGTACACGTGCGCACCCGCACAAAATATGCCTCCACTGGTTCACGACACTAATTGTCGAATCATTTTGCTGTTTTCTGCCCAGTATTCATACTTGCTGACAAGTCAGCTGGAATCCCAGCGGATCTACTGGGAAAATAAAATCGTTCATTTGGAAAAAGATACTGCGGAAGAGGTTGGAATTCAGTTTTTTTTTTTTCCTGTGTATTCAGAATATTTTGTATTTTTGTGAGACATTGTATGAGATAAGAGAGCAGTGAATGATGACATTCATTGTTTTTAATCTCCACTAGGGAGAATTAGATTATCCAGGGAAATTCTTACTTTAGTATGAGGTAAACAATTCTTTATTTTTATTTAAAAGGTATTTTGGATTAAAAAGTTTCCATTGTGCTTATTGTATTTTTGTGCTGCAAAGAAATCCATTTCTTTAGGAGACAGCTGATAATTAATCACCCGTAGTTCCAGGCTGCCTTGATCTAGGTTTTTAATTTATTTTTTTTAAGTAGCCTCTACGTTTATATTCTGCTTTGACAGTAGGTCACTGTATTACATACAGATCAACAACATGAAGGCAAAATTCAAGGAGACTATAGAGAAATGTGACAGTCTGGAAAGGAAATTAGCAGATGTCACCAAGGAGAGGCAGTCCATGGAGAAGAAGTAAGATCCTGTCCACCAGGGGGCACTGTCATACCTAGTGTTTCAAGAAGCTCCTTTCCAGGGTTTGATTTTTGTGACCAGCTGGAGCCTTTTCTAGTTTCTGTCTATCTCTTAATTACTATGCTTGCTTGCTTGTTTGTTTGTTTGTTGTTAATAATGTTTGCACAATTAAACCCTGGTTGAATTTGCATTGAATTATTCTCCCTGTGCCTGTAGCTTCGTTGTATAACAATTATGTGTTCACTGTTGCATTGTTTATTTAATGTATTTAAAAGAATGAATTTATACTCTGTTATCTGATGGAGAGTAAATGTTGATTGAGTAATTGAGTAACTGTTGATTGAGTAAATGATAATTAATTGATTAGTGATGATTTTTTGGACTGATATCTGTTATGTGGATTATTATAAATGTTTCTCTTCCCACAATTGTCCCACATCTGGCTTTGTGCTCCACACGTCTTTGCGCTAAATGTCTCTGTCCATTTTCTACAACATCCCCATTCCCTTGACCTCAATCCCCCGCCAGGTGCACACAGCTGACTGCCAAGGTGAGCAAGCTGTCCCAGGAGCTAAAGGAGGAGCAGGAGATGAACAAATGCCTGCGAGCCAACCAAGCAGAGTTGCAGGTGCGCCTGCGTGACGAGGAGTGTCGGGCAGGAGAGGCGGCCACCCAGCAAGAGGTGCGAGTGGCCGAGTTACAGGAGCAGGTCCGGGACCTCATGTTCTACCTGGAGACGCAGCAGCAGATCAGACAAATGCCTGAGGAGGCCCGGCAGGAGATTCAGGAGGGCCAGATCAACATCGCTGCTGGCCCCACCCCCGGGACCAGTGCCACAAAACTGGGCACCCGCAAGGGCCGGGGCAAACGGGGCAAGTAATGTAGCACTTAATAACAATATACTGTAAGGGGTGCCCAAGCTTCGCCACTCCAAAGTCACCTGATTACTAAGGAAATAGACCCCTTATGTCTGTGTTCATGTTGCTTCATTGTTTTGTGGGACAAAGGGTAACTAAATGTCCCCTTGATAGGGAAAAAGAGGGTGTTAAGAGGACAGGTCCTGGGCAGACTCATGGGGGAGGCATGAGTTGATTAATACACCCCTTTTGTATGGAGGTGCTGGCCAGCTGAATGGCAAGCGCTGTACTTTCCCCTGGGACACTAACTGTTTCCACATTTTCTGTTTATTTTCCTGTGTTCTTCATCCTTTGTAAGTCTAGCTGCCCCCATGACTATTGTACTTTTTTGTGGAAGCTTAATGGTATTTCGATGCCTCTGATACAGACTCCATGTTTATTTCATCCCTGTGATCAGATTCTTGTGAACATACTGCCATTTTATCCCCATATCAGCCAAAGTCATGATGCTCCTGCCTTTACTGTCCAACTGTATCCTCACCATAAGTCTGCTTCGCAAAATAAAGACTCTGAGGTATTGGGAACATCAGCAGGGGGAACAACATGTCTTATGTAGTGAACTAAGCTTGTCCTGATTCTATGCAAATTATCTGGTATGACAGCGCTGTTGGTTTGTTACATATTACTGATTTTGTTTTTTAATTTGTTAGTATTTTTAAATTTATCATGCATTTACAGTGTTTATGGGATGTTACTCAGGCAACGTGCTCTTAATTTCCTGTGAAGTTGTGTGATGCTGAGGGGGATGATGCTGACAAAGGAGGGCCCTTCTGATTAAAGAAGCTTGTTTTGGTTCTCTGACCTCTTGGATATGTTGTGTGGAACATGACTGTCATATTGCTGCAAAACTAATTTCAAGTACAGCATTTTGTACAAAAACAATGCTGGTAAAACCATAAAGCAATGTGCACACAGGTTCAATACATCTAGGAAAGAAAAGTAAAGTTATACATTTGTTTATATATATAAATGTATATATTTATTTTGCTTTAGGTCAGTATAAATATTTTAATGTCATGCGTGTCCTATCCGTATCTGTTCTATGATCAGCACATTTGTCTGTGTGGCGTGCCAATATCGAAGATGAGTATATCAGCCTAGGGTGTAACTATTAGACTCGAAAATACCTAATGCAAATACATGCATATGGGGCCGTCTAGTTACATTTAAGATTGAGTATCACTTTCGATTGTCCTTTGGATTTGCCAAAGGTTGAGAAGAGCATTGCCTTCACGTACATGTGTCTGGGTATGTGACTCATGTTACTGGACTACAACTGGAACAAAGGCGTACAGGATCAAGTATTACTGCACAAATCATTTTAACACATCATGAAATTAATGTGGCGTCAGTTCATCTAATTGACGGGTTCCGTTTTCGTTTTATGGGCTTGGACGTGCAGGAGTTGTTTGGGAACCTTAATTAAATGTTAAACCTACTGATAACTCCAGATAGTTACTTATTCAACCTACTGTTTTATTTTACGGTACGGTAAGGTGCCACTTTGGCGTTATGTTGTAGTACACCGTATAAAAAAACGGTAGTTTGCAGCGCCTGTAATTTGTTGGCACTAGGTTTGCTATTGTGAGAGAACCTTCGCACTTAGGTGATATCACGCGCCATACCGGGCTGCAACGAGATCCATTTAGACGTTAATGATTTTGTGGTTATATTCCTAGCATCAAGAAATAAAACGCACATTTATGCACCTCTGCCAAGACACACTAGTTAATCAATGTGAACTACATCTATTAAAATAACTACCCGTTCGGCACTTGCACCGGCTCACGTGGTAGCCACATCACAGCCACACGTATAGTAATCCTTGGACTTCCTGTAACTAGTGCCACTTTTCGGTCGCCTGTGTCTCTAATTAAACAACGTGGCAGCCGATTTCCATGTGATTTGCCTTCGATTTCATTAAAACAGAGTGTATTCCTTTTTAATACAGCCAGTTCTAAAGGTGACTAAGAGACGAAATGGAGAATATGAGCGTGAAAGCAGCGTTGCGCCCCAAATATATCCCTCCGCTGTTTTTTTTGTCTCCTTTCAGAGTGTTTTGGTCTTTTCGCTGATAGCAACGAAGAGCGAAACCGAGATATCAGAGAATCGTCTTTATAATAAATTCGTTTTAAGAAAACAAATCAGTTAGACAGGACGTTAAATATTAGCTTCTGTCGCTGGCTTGACTGACGTATTGTCTTTTTAAAGAACCGCTTTACTTTTAAAAACAATAACCGTAATAAATGCTTCAGTTGAAATTGGTAATTTAGCTAGCTAACAGGAGGCAGCAGCGTTAGCTGGTGTTTTATTTGTATTTCGTTTCCGAGCGTCATCTTCTGGGAATAGTTAATAAAGGACATAAGCGGTCGTTTATGGGATCATCATGTCAATGAAGCAGGCCGGCGGTAACCGTAAACCCGGCGGCGGCGGCAGCGGACCTGCTGCGGCCTCCGGAGCCGGAGGAGGTGGAGGAACCGGCGGCCGACAAAACTTGGGCAGGTCGGTGCTTTCTCAGGCGCCTCGTCGTGGATGGTCTGTACCCACTCGTGTCGATGTGACACGCACGTACCGGTATCGCTCGCGTTGGGAGGAAAGCGGATGCGCAGCTTAAGCTATGCCTTTGGCAGTAATGGTGGTTTTATATAGATGTTGCCGCGTGGGCCTAGCTGGCCGCGGAGCATCGGCAGGCCGGGCCGCGTCCTGTGGCGTTCCTCTCTGACACTATATTCAAACCTTGCCGCAGCTTTACTCCTCTCTACCTGCATAATGACCCTTGATTCTCATTTGAAGTGTGCACTTATTCAGACAGTGACGGCCCTGTATTCATAATTTCATAATATTGTAGCGAGTTAGCGCGTTTGCTACTGCTGCTGAATGGTTACGTGTGCGGCTAGTTAGCTGTCTGACCAGCCTGAAAGGCTGCATACATGGTTAGACAACTGGTTAGGATGGTTCGCAGTGTGCGAAGTGAACCTTTTAGCAGGTGCGTTTCGCATGTTTTAATCCGTGATTGTAGTGGCAGCAATGTCATGTTCGCTGGAGGGTAGCCGGTGTCTCTGTGACTTGACACATACGTTAGGGTTACACACAGGTGTAAAACCATGATAAACATTGAATCGTAACTAGTCCTGCAGTTATTCAGTGATCTTGTGACTAGATTTAGTTCATATTGTACAAAAACCCGGAGGTTTCGCTGGTTTTCGTTAGCCTGGTCAGTGGATTCTTCGCAGTCGGTGCGTTTTACTGTAGGTCACTGATGGTGTGATTTCGTCTGATGCACTGTTATTATAATGGATATTATTGGCATTAATGTCAAAGTGCAGTTATTGAATTGTGCAGCCAGGACACCATTCAGAGGGGTCACATTGGGCAGGAAACCGACAGTGTATGCTTTATGGCGACGGGGAAGCCGCTCATGAAAATCCGTGCCCTTGAACGTTTACAGCCTGACATCCAAGTTAATTTCAGTGCTTTTTAAGTTTCAGACAATCATCGGGTACGTTTTCCAACCACTCCAGATCTATTCTGCGGCAGCAAGCAATGAATTTATCCTCTTTTTCGTAAGGTTAATGAAGAGGATAAGGAAAGAATTGCTCTGGCCTTTATAAGCGGTAGTACTGAAAATTGACTGTGTTCATACGAAATGACTGATTGCTATGGACTCATTTTCAATTGTGATTCTCGGAAAGAACTACATTTCCCTGAAAATACTTTTGAGAACTTCTCGAGTTAAAACTTGATCGAGTAAAAGTGATGCCGGTTTTTTTTCATAGTGAGGAATTGAAGTGGCTTAAATGGATGAGCGAACTGAATGGAGTGAACGTGATAACAGTTCATGTCATGTGTGCAGAATAGATGTAAAGCATAAGCCAATAGCTCTTTCCGCAATCCAGATGCAAATGTAATCCTTAAACTGAAAAAGCCAGAAATGCAACCCCAGTGTAGCTGCATGTTTGATCAAAGTCTTTTGGTAACATTTTCCCCTATTTTCTGCCACTTTTGTGCGTTTATATGATTAATCCAGCTTGAATTATAATTCTCCGTCTTCTGATGATAAAGTAATTTAAAGACTCCAAATGAAGGTTTTTTTCTTTTGTGGGTGGAGTGGCTGCCATTGGCATTTTTGACACCCATGCAGTACTTTCTGGATTTCCAGGAGGGCTGTTTCAGAGTCATAAATCCACAAAGGAAATCACCAGACTTGCTTTAGAGTCATCTCTCAAGCAAGGCCTGTGTCATTGTGTCTGAACAGATGGTCTGTGTTGTGATTGTGCTTAACAGTCATGCTGTTAAAACTGCTCACTTATGGACATTGTGCCATGCACTGTAAAGGCTCATTCTCCCGATGGGTACCCTCTTCTTTCTAGAGGGGTGCACAAACGATTTGTGTGTACCCCAGTAATCGGTTTGCGTTTCTTTTTTGGGACATTTCATGTTGCATGTGATTCCTGTCAGCTTATAAAAGAGGGTATCATGAATCATTATATCGACTTATTGGGGTAAGTTGGCAGCCTGGGCCGCGATACTGCTGTTCTTAGAACCATGCTCATGTCTCCTATCTTTCTGGGTCGATTAATTACACATGAGCCACCCTGCTATGCACTCTGGCCAGCAGGTTGTCTATAAAGCTTTAAGTAACATGGGGGGCGCTTAGCAGTAATATTTTATGGCAGCGGTTCTTGTCAGGGTCAGCTGCAGTTTTTAGGTTACTTTAAATGTCCTATCTTTATGCTAAGAGGAAAACTATTTTAAATTTGTGTTTTAATTACATTTTGTCACATGAGATGTGTAATGATGTGTAGTATTTATATAACATGTTTGAACAAATTTTCCCCATGTTGTACAGTTGGAAAAGTTCATTGTTTTGGTTTTAAGTAATATTGTGCATTTAATTCTCTTTTGAGGAATCTTTACATTTTTAACTTTTACTTTACTGTTCAAAATCAAAAAAAAAAGTGTGGAGCAAGAAAAAAAAATTTACTTTTTAAATCTATATGTTAAAGATGTTAGTGCACATGTTTTGGTAGAAACTCATTAAAACACATTGATTGGCGCAGTGTGCACTGGTGTGCTGTGAGTGAATCCATTCTTCATCACACCTGAGTTGTCGCAGAACTGAAATATAGAGGTAAAAAGATCTTGGGTGTTTTGTAGTTACTGTTTTACAGTAACTCCATGTGTGCCTCCATTCAGTCAAGTGGTCCAGATAGTTAAATAATTGAAGGAGGGCACATGGAGTGAGTATTCCATGCCCTTATTGTAATCCTTCCTGCTGACAGGATTCCTGAAATCCCATATTTTGGTAATTCATGTAGGTGTGTGGCAGGTCTCACTCGTGAATTTCTTTGAATCACTCATCTGTTGGGGAGTCTTTTCTTTGATGTAGGCCTCATGGCAGTCTGCTGAGTTTATTAGAATATTTGTGTCATCTCTTTTGTATATGAGATCTAACCCCTATTGGCCATGGCTTGTTCTTATTTACAGAGGGAGAAATAGCGTCAAAGGTCCTTCTCCAGTAAGTGCTGTTTTATTTTATTTTTTTTAACCTGCCAACCACTGGCACAATCAGGAATCAAGCTATGGATTGTTTTTGAATTAATTTAAAGTTTTGAATGAAGTTTGTCATGTTTCAAATTACTTGAATTTTATTTGAAGGATGACCTGTGTGTTAATATCTTTCTCCATGGATTTCAGATTACCTTCAATGGCGTTTATGCAAACATGAGGATGGTTCATGTTCTGACCTCAGTTGTTGTAAGTTTTGTTTTTTTTTTTTTTTTTTTTCTTCCTTCTTCCCTCTTGTGGAGCAGGTTGTACAGAATTGTCACAGCTACATGATGTGTCAAAGACCTTGTGCTCAGGGAAAATGTCATTTTGGTAATTCATCACCAGTGTCATTTGAAATTTTGTGTTATACTCAAGGGGTGAGAACTTCAATTAAGTCGGATTTGTACACTTGAGATTTTTACAGGTAAATTTTTTCCCCTGATCTTTTCTGCAGGGAACCAAATGTGAACTGAAGGTCAAAAATGGAGTGGTGTATGAAGGAGTTTTTAAAACGTATGGCCCAGAGGTGAGACCACAATCATGACCGGCATATCCCTGGGATTCTAACAGGAACTGTATTTTGGTAGTAGAGGTATCACAGGGCTTTAGATAACAGGTGTACCAGCTTATTTTCACCCAGCAAAATCTGTCCAGACACCAGCCTTTCAGTACTATATGGACATTTACGTACGCCAGCAATTTATTAAGCATAAGGATTTTAGGCGTACTACTACTCTGCTTATCAAATGTGTCGGACATCAAGCTGCAAAAAATATCGCCACACCACCAAGGTCTCTTTTAAAAGATGTTTGCCCATTATCTAAGGCCCTGGTGTCAGCGTGGGTCCATGAGCCCTCTGTGTCAGATCTGGCGTTAAAAATGTATGTGTAGTGAGGTTGTTTTTATCAAGGTTATGCAGTCAACCAGATTCGCAGGACTTAATGCATTGCAGAGTATGTGTGTGTGCACTGCTCAATGCAGTCGGAGTGACACTGCACGTTTTACACAGTGTGACTTGGTGCTGGACGCAGCTCATCGGAGATGTGTGGAGCAGGGCATGGGCCCACGGCGTGAGGACATTGTGGAGAGCATCATCTTCAAGGCCTCAGATGTGGTGGTGGTGCAGTTTCGAGACGTGGACCTCAATTATGCCCGGAAAGGTTAGGCTTCCCTGGCACCCATCTGAGAGTGTTTGTGATTCGTCTGACGTGCCACCCCATTCCCCCCTAGGAGGATTTGTAGTGGGCAACATTGTGTCTAGAGATTTCTGCCTTCTTGCAAAGCTAGATGATTCATTAGCATGACATCATTTCTCATGTAGTGTGCGTGTGATAATGTAAGAAGATTGATAATATTATACAGTTAGGAAATTTTAAATGTTTGGCAAAATACAACGGATGCAAGAATATTTTCTGGATTTCATGGTTTGTTCTGACAAGTTCCACGGAAATCAATGAGATCTTTCCTCAGTCTTCTGATAAGTGTGTCAGCTTTGTTGATATTGTGAGTAAGCTGTTGAGCTGAGGGAAAAAATCTACTGGGTTAGTTGTAACTGAAAGCTGGCCACCGCTTCCCTACCCCACTGACCTTTTCTTTAATGTCTTTTCCCTCTGTAATCAATGTAGTTTCTTCAGATGCAGGTAACACTCTTTGTTTTTCTGCTCTTGCACACTCTTGTTGTTGTTAAAGCATCCAACAGCTACTTCCCCCAGTATGTTTTTACTGGATGTTTCTGGGGTGGCTGGGTGGGCGGGCATCCCTCTTGATTTTCTCTAATTTACTCTCTACTGATGTGTCTTTGACCTTATAAATTCAGAGGCCAAGGACACACCATGGCTGTAAGCATGTTCAGGAAAAAAAACCCAGTTGATGCCTCCACCCTGCCCCACTTCTGCCGATTCATTTGCTTTGCCTGCCTAGCAATCTTGTTTTAGCTTGATATGCATCTTAAAGAAAATCACTGGCTCATTGTGTCCATTCAGTCACGTTTGACTGACAGTCCATTAACACCTACTTCATGTCTCTTTGCTAGTTGGTAATTGGTGTGGTTAATCTTTAGCTTTGTAGATATGAAAGAACACCCCGATCAAACCATATAAACAGTCCCCCTGTCCCCCAGACAGAAACACATATCAAAACACTAGACGTGGAGGTTTTGCAGTGTAGACATGTGTGAAATCAGAGGCTGCGTTTTCTTCATTTTATTGGCTGAGAGCTTTCTGTCATGATGTGTGCTGTTAGAGTCCTGCTGAGGTAGAAATTTGTGCTCTTGCTCAGGCATCAATTAAAGTCAATTGAGAATGCAGGGTAAAGTCTGTAATTTAGTGCTTTGATTGGAGAACATGTACATTTAGTGAAATTCTGGAACTTCTCTATATTTTAGTGGTTCAGTGAAATGGGTACACATTTTCCTCGGAAATGGTGTCAATGAGGGGCAATTAGTAAGGGTTTATTTGCAAAACTGGGTGCAAGATTTAGCTCCTCACCAAAAGACATTTCATAAATCAGTTACTCTTGTAGCATTTCTGCTAATAAGGCTTTGCCACGCCTTTTACTCACCTTGAGAATGTCAGTTAGTCATTGTAACCTCTCAACGTGGCAAAGGGTCCAAGGTTGTGCTTTGTGTGTCGTGGCGCAAAGAGCTCGGTCTTGAAACATCAGCTTTGTGCAGATCATCTTTTTGTGCCTTTGTCTAGAATGGCAGGTGAAATGAGGGTCTGTCCAGAAAAATGGTTACTGATATCCAGCAGTTTGGCATGACCCCGTCCTGCTTGGTGTTTAGTGTGGGGACGTTTCTGCCCGTTCTTAGTGGCACTTGCTGGCTGTTATTGGTGTCATTTATATGCCTTATTGCATGATAAGTTTATATACTGGTGAAAGTGTCTGTCGTCTTCTGCCATAATTCAGTGTGTCTCTGATTACTGTCTGGGATAGTGCTGCACTCTCATCTCTTTCAGCTCTTTGCCCCAGGTGATCTGGCTCTGGGTCATTGTCGTGTTGTGTAATTTTAAATGAGTGTGTGTTTTGGCTGAAATTTATGCCATAAAGATCTTTTCCTGTCTGTTGAAAGCATTTTCACAAGGCACAGAGAAAATGAAGGGAAAAGGCTGCCGATCGATAGCATCTTGCTACGCCAGCACTGAGCAGAGCAGCATTTGGCCCAGATCCTACCGACAGGTGGAATCAATTTTGTCCTCAGTTATTGCCTTGCCACTCTGCTATGTCGTGCTGGAGTTTTACATCGTGAGGCCTGAAGTTATCTTGCAGCGATGTATCACAAACAGTTTGACTTACTGGTTTGTGCTTCTAGTAGACTGTGTAAGGCAGTGTTGGTTTATAAACACCAGTCCTCTGCTAGGCTTTGAGAACCTTGAGGTAGATCTGTTGGTCCTCTGTGTATCAGTCAGAATTTTGAGCAAGACCATTTACCATGTACAAATTCTCTGAAGCAGGTCTTGGATTTCAAGATCTATAACAGACTTTTTTTGGTGTCCTGTCATACCTAACTGTCTTGATTAGCACCATAATGTGCGTTTGGCATCCTCTAAACTACTGGCTTACTTCAGCCATGTTTAAAGCTCTGGATTTTAAGAATTTGACACGAGTGTGATAGTTGGTTCTTTTAGGGTAGGTTCTGGTGATCTAAAACTGGTAGATGAAAATCATGGGAGTTCTTTACTTTTTATAACCACCCTTACACTGGTCTTGCCTAAACTACAATGTAGTGCTTGTAAAGACTATGCGCACACTGCTAGGAAGCACATCCTGCGTGTGGTGAAGTGGCTGCCCCCCCCCCCCACCCCACCCCACCCCCCCAGGACTGGCTTTAGGGAATCTTAAGGCAGAGCAATGTGTAGTTGATTAGTTGATAGACATCAACTGTCATCCGCACATTTTCCTCCACGTTGTGCCTTTTTAAAAACTGTTCCTAAATATAGACAGATGTGGCTTGACCCTAACAGAGTGAAGCTGATTCCGATGGTTAAAATGTGCCTTAACATTCCTAAGCGCTACACTTATCTGGGTGAAACCCTCTAGCACAGTGGCTCTGTGTGAAACGCTGTGGTGTGATTGAGCCATGTCTGCAGAGCGGCAGCTGGGTGCTGTGCATTGCATGGTTTCCGCTTGTAAGCCTGACATTTGTTTTGGTGGAGCTGCCCCCCAAATGGTCGTTGTCCAGGTGATGCCCCCGGGCGCCTCTCCATGCCATTTTTCCATTTTTCTCTCTCCCCCTACGCGTGTGTGCACATGCTGTAGATAACTTCACGGATGCGGCCGTTAGTGCCCGCTTAAACGGGGAGCACAAGGAGAAGGACCTGGAGCCGTGGGATGGTGGCGAACAGCATGGCTCCGACAGCCTGGAGTCTCTTGACAATGATGTGGTGAGTGGGTTTCCAGCTGTGCTCAGAATCTGAAGTTAGTTTTTTAGGCAGGAGGGGTGTTATTCTCAGTGCTCTGGTGTCTAACCTCCTTGCGCTGTTACTAACTGTCCCATACGAGGACGCAAGGGCATCCCATGACCTGCTGAAAAGTGCCCGCCAATGAGCTCCCGTGTCAGACACACCGTCCCTGCAGATGGTGGATTCAACTGTGCTATCTGTCACTTTATGTTCCTCTAATGGAATTTTGGCTTGTTATACTTGGGTCAGCAGGTTTTTCCTGTGGGGACTTAAAATCATTTCACAACTGATTTCTGATTGGCAGTCTAATGGCTGGGACCCCAACGAAATGTTCAAGTTCAACGAAGAGAACTATGGTGTCAAGTCTACCTATGACAGCAGCATGTCGTCTTACACGTGAGTGTCTCCGAAGGATGACCTGTCGGCCACTGCTTCTGAAAGGGGGAAATAATCTGGGTGCTGAAGGGTCCTGCGTGATTTTTGTTATGCTAGGTTAATCTGGTGTCACGCAGAGATTTGGCCGCAGGGTTTAATTGCAAAAGTAATCGTCTTGGCACAGCTAGTTCCATAGGGGGTACTACAAAGCAATTTTTACATACCCATTTGGGCTTAACTTAATCATTGGGCTTAACTCTATGGAGCTGGGTTAGCTGTTTGCCGCAATCGGTGTTAAACGGTACTATGACGGTGGTTATCAGCTCGGTAAGACTCTGGGCTTTTAATCAGGGTCTTTGCATGTTCACATAAAAGGGGTGATGTGGGCTTTGCAGAATAAGAATGGAAACTATGAGCAGCCCTTTGATTGGTAAATAGTTAAGCCCCCGCCCCCCTTCCGGCAAAGGGGCCATAAAGGGGCACAAAATAGCATTTTCGGGATAAAAACCTCGGTATTACTTGCTATCAGATCAATAAGAATATCAGGGGTCTTACTGCTGCTATTTAATCAAAGAGCAGCTTTTGTATAGGCTACACCTGTCTGTAACCAAAGGCCTGCACTTAAATCTGCTTGGAGCAGGTTGCAATATTTGCCAGTTACCATGCAAAAATACCTTTTGTCGGGTGACATTTAAAATAAATTTTTTTTGCTGAAACCAGTTTGCTGAGAGAACCTAGATTATCCAGCTAGCTTGAGGCGTTTTCTATGGGACACACATCTGGAGCCCGACTTGTCGTATTACATATTTCTCTGGGAGGTAGTGCAAATCTGTTCTCATTTTCAACCTTTTAATTATTGATTGGTTAAACTAGTCCTTGTTTCTTTATTACAAACAGATTTCAAGGAGGAGGCAAGTACTGGGCAGTTTGATTGTGATTTGTCAGTCAGCTACTGGCAGTGGAAAAGTTTATCAAATTGGTCAATAATTGATTGCTCTGGTTGGCTTTTCTATAAATTTTATATATACGTGTATACATCTGCACAAAGTCAGGTGTAATCATATGGGTTATTTGCTAATCACGGTGCTGTACATGAATCTTCCTACCTCTCCCTGTGCACTGCAAATTACCCAGTTTGCGTGCCTGCACAGCTATCGTCACGGTTTGAAATTGCATTGTGACCATCGTGCCATATTTTCCCACCATTGCTCCTGTTTCTGGTTTTATTGGAGAAACTGCAATTTTTCTCTCCAGTCAATTTGCACACACTGCATTTCTGAGCTGCTTTTCCCTGTAATATTGTGCTGGCATTGATGTGTTCCTATCGGTGTAAATTGCTACCAGGCGTATAGTATAAGTTTCTGTTGCTCTCTGTATGCAGTTGGGTGCTTAACTGAAGTGATTGTTTCTCCAAGTGTGATTTAGAAATGACTTTTAGAACCTTTTGCTTATGAGTTTGCTTCCATCCTTCCAGATGATCAGTGTCTGTGTGTCTGTCCGTGTGTCTGTCCGTCCGTCCGTCCGTCCCTGCACTGCAGTGTTCCCCTTGAGCGGGACAACTCTGAGGAGTTCCTGAAGAGGGAAGCACGTGCCACCCAGCTGGCCGAGGAGATAGAGTCCAGCGCCTCCTACCGGGCACGCGTGGCACTGGAAAATGATGCTCGCACCGAGGAGGAGAAGTACACAGCAGTGGTGCGCAGTGAACGTGACCCTCACAGCCTGGGCAGCAGGTGGGCCTGCCCGTATGACAGGGCCACCATGGTGCCCCTCACTGCAGCTGCAGTGCTGCATGCCATGAGTTTGACTGGAAGACTGATCACTATGAACACAAAATTCCTTAAAACCAAGCCTTGTTTGTCCTTTTGGATATTAATGTTTGACTGGCGGTGAAATGTGAAGACTGCTTTGGTTGATACTACTGTGAACGCTTTGACTACATGAATGATTGCCAGCCTACATGATGCGCTGGGTCCTTCAGATGAGGTGCCACCTCAGTGGGCTGTCTTGACCCATTGCAGAGAGAACAAGTACATTCCCCCAGGGCAGAGGAACAAAGAGGGAATGTCATGGGGCACTGGTCGCCAGAACTCCCCCCGGCTGGTGCAGAGTAGCCCCGGTGTGCCCTCCTCGCGTCCCGGCCCGCATGACTACAGTCCCAGCTCTGGAACAGACCAACGTGTCGTCAATGGAGGTGAGGCGCTCTCTCTCCGGGGGGGGGGGGGGGGGGGGGGGGGGGGGGGGGGGGGGGGGGGGGGGGGGGGGGGGGGGGGGGGGGG
>JAODKC010000044.1:34920692-34940074 GCA_026777985.1 Mormyrops attenuatus | reverse complement strand
TTCTCAGTTTCTCCATGTAGATGGTAGAAATTTCTGGTTTTAAGCACTTACGCATTAGACCTGTGACAAAGGAATGAAGCCTGTGTCCTGTTTTTCCTGAGTATGCGGCACCGTGTGCCTGGTGTGGTGTTAAGGCTGCTCAGCTGTTCTCAGCCTCTCTACTCTAATGGTTCTTGCTGGTTCATAATTCACATGAAAGTGGGTGCACTATGGTGCATGCGCCATACTCCTGGACCATCTGCAATCATGAATGTTTATACTCCTAATGTCAGTGTGTGAGGCAGCCATGTACTTTGACATCAAGCCTCTGTTGGCACTGTAGAGCAAGGCCACTCTTAAGTCACGTTTGATGTGTGGTATGGATGTAAATATGTAACTAATACTAACCGTGCACTATGTACTTACATTACCCCAGGCAGGATTGTTATCATAAACAAAAACATTAAGCAAATAAAATGATACGAAAATAAACGCTACAACCAAATAACTGTAAATATTGCTTCTGAAGCCACCTGAAATCAAAACAAGCGTCCAATACTTTCTATTATCATAATTTTTTAGCTAAAGTAATTTCTTTAGGCCCCTCATGCAATGAACTTGAACCATAGAAATACCCATTGGTAACTTTCAGTCTATCCCTAGAAATAAATAGACGCTCCTCTACTTATGAACTTTCAACTTACAAACTTTCAAACATACGAATGAAGAGGATTGCAACTCCAAATTGTTTTCGTTGGGCTCCCGTTTCCTGTCCGCAACATCAAATTTTGTTCTATGCGCTAATTCCGCCTAATACGAATTCTGGCCGCTACTCCTGTCACGCAGCAGCGTAGCGTGCGTACTCCCAGCATCCCAGTTCTTTGTACTTGCGTATCGGTAAGACGTGCTCTCTTGAAATCAAAGTTTATTTTGTTTTTATTGCGAAATATTCTGTGCATCCATTATCCATTTTTGTTCATTTTGTTCATGTATCATTAGTAATGTGTTTTAGGATAAGAAAACATGTATTGACTTTATCTTACTTACTTATGCATGTAGATTTGAGCACCCTTAAAATGATTTTGAATAACGACTTAACATTTCAAGTTACAAACGGCCGTTCAGAGCATAACTCGTTCATAAGTAGAGGAGCGTCTATACTCAAACTTTAAAGTATTTATCATTAGGCATTACACGCTTTGCTGTTTCTGGTGGGATGTGATGCGCACTGAGAAACAATTGTAGATGAAACCTTGGTTTTCCCTTTGATAGATATCATGGGTAGCATCCTGGCAAATTAGTGGTGCCCCCCTCCAGCAAGCGTACAGCATTGGTTAAATGTGTTCCCCCCTCCCCCCCTTACCTATTGTGGTGTGTTGTGTGTCCTCACTTGGTTGTCCGTGGCGCTGGTCCTGCGGGGCAGTGGGTTTTGTGTCTAATTTTTATCTGGAATGCAGATGAGGAGAGATAGAGGGCAGCAGAGTGCAGTGTTTGACATGCGCTTTTAAGTGATGCCTGAAATGCTTTGACAAGCCACAGTTCTTGCTCACATACGTAATCTGTCACTCCATTCTTTGTTCACATAGCTGTGCCCCTCCCCCCTCAGTCATTGGTTTCTTTTAGTTTTATACTTTCCTTCATTTTCGTTTGTCCCTGTCAGGTGCCCCCTGGCCATCGCCCTGTCCATCTCCTTCCTTCCGCCCACCTTCCCGTTACCCATCAGGCCCTACCTCTCTCCCGCCCCGGGCCGCCACACCCACCCGGCCGCCCTCCAGGGCCCCCTCCAGGCCCTCGCGGCCCCCGTCTCACCCCTCTGCTCATGGCTCTCCGGCTCCCGTCTCTACTGCGCCTAAACGCATGTCTACGGAAGGTACCGGCAAGGCGCGGTAGGCGCCTCTCTCCTCCCTCCCAGCAGGGGGTGCTGTTTTTTTGCTCGGTTTTCCCTGCGTAACTTCCTAACCGTGAGTGTTTGTTTTATTAAAAAGCATTGTGTGACCTGAGGAACAGTCCTTGTTGCTTGTGTCTCCTCTCAGCCTGCTCTTTGTGTAGGTCCTGTGGCAGTTCTCACACTATGCAGTTGCACTCTGGGGGTGCATATTAACACACTAACTCAATCACAGTCACTTTAACGCACGGATGACTAGACAGTGGCTTCTACTGTCCTGACGTCATGCTCACAGGCCTGTCAAGTTGTGCTGGGCCTCAGACTCACCCAGGCTCTCTAGCCTCCTGTTTAACTGGCTTCCTGCCCTGTGCATGGGGGCAGCACAGGTGCTACATAGGGATTTGTTTGCTTTTGATTGTTATGATTTGGGCTGATCCGTTTTCCCCCTTCTCCACAAAAGACGTCAAGTGTCGTATTTTTTTAGGATGATATTGTGAAGTCTTGGTATGGCAGGCATGCTGAGTGTGTTAGTCGGAGGCTTGCCGCTGGCCTTTCGTTGTACTTGATGAACTGATGGATGGTTTGTCTCTGTCTGAATGGGTGCAGCTCCCCTGGCACTGAGCTCTGCGCTACTCTTGGTGTCTGAGGCCAGCCTGCCATGTGTAGAAACTGTGGAAGGTAGCGGGCAAATGCTGCCTCTGCCCAGCTAGCTGTTGCTCGCCAGGATCGCTGAGAGTTGCTCCTCAGCCGGAGCCTCGTAAGAGTGGTATCGTTCAAATTAATAGTTGTTATGGCCCTCTGCTTCCAGAATATTTTTCACAACTCCCTGTTTGCCCTTAAAAATAATAATAAAAAAAGCACAATATTGTCTCTTTGGACATCCTGGACAGGGATCCTGATCTTGCACCTGGGGTTATTAACTTTCTTTTCTGTTGTGTCTTGGGGGATGTTTGAAAGGGCTTCATGTTGCACTAAGATGTTTGTTACACTCCTGTAAGTGAGTGTGAAAGTGGCTGGGGGTAGACTTGAGCATCCTGAGGGCTCCTGGAACCATTTACTCATCTTTTAGAGGAGATGATCACAGAAGACCTTGATCACGTTACCCAGGGACTGACTGTGCGACTTGGGACCTTTCACTTGTGTGTCGGGAGAATCATCCAGTCTGGACTATATGAGAAACTGTAACCTCTTCATTTGTTACCTCTGTCACTCTGTGCAATAAACACATTTACCTCATCGATTTGCTGATACTTTCTTTACTGCAGGCAATGATAAATTGCCAAAAATAGTATTTCCTAGGCCTGGAACCTGCAAGTCTGTTTTCTTAGTTTCTTAGTAGATAATTAAGCACCTACTAAAGGTTTGATTAAGATCAAACTAATTTCAGTACGGTGGTAAAAAAGAAAACAATGAAAGAATATTGGTTGTTTTATTGGCACAGGCATTTCTTTTCTAAATGATTTAATAGTGATTTAACACAAGGGGGTCATTTTCTGTGGTCACCTTAAAGCAGGGGTGGGCAATCTTGTCCTGAAAGGGCCACTGTGAATGTGGGTTTTTGCTGTATCTCCCTAGTTAGATTACTAGAGGGCTGATTGGATGAGAGTCCTCACACCTGGGTTTGAGGGTTACATACACACTGGCCCTTTGAGGGTAAGACTGGCCACCCCTTAAAGCTTTTCATCTGAACACATTTGGTTGAGTGTTACTTCTCAGCTTTGGCTTTGAAGTTAGCTGCTAAGCTCATGTAAATATGGAGTAGTGACCACAGTGCCAGTCCCGCTGCCCACTGTGACCATCACCCAAACGCTCCTGTGCTCCTGAGGTCCAAGTCCCGCTTTGTCTCGGACCAGATGACTGCCGACGTCATGCTGGGATGTGAACATGCATCGTTCTGTGGTTTGAATGTCATCTATGAAATATGTTGTGAGTGTTCTTTACATAAATGTTTTAGACGTTTAAAAAATTGTGTGTGTGTGTGTGTGTGTGTGTGTGTGTGTGTGTGTGTGTGTGTGTGTGTGTGTGCGCGCGCGCGCGCGCGTCTGTATTCACCACAATATGAAGACACAATATCCCCACTGTGTCGATGAACCTCTTATTTTTTTAGCTTGTGGGGACATTTTTTTAGCTCTCCAAAATATAAACCTCTGTTTTATTAAAATCTGTAACTGCCATCTAAATGCCTAAAGTTTCGGATTTTGTTTAGTTACTTATGGTTAGGGCTGGGTAGTGGTTAGAGTTGGTCATCATAGTTATAATTAGGGTATTGCCCATAGAAATGAATGGAGGGTTCCCACAATGTTAGCATTATATTAAGTGTACATATATGTGTGTGTGTGTGTTTTTATATAAACTGTACATAGCCAGGACTGTGACTGGCCAGTGGCTCCCCCTGCAGCCCTAAACATCGAGGTTTGTGTGTTAATCACACCCCCAGGAACGTGTGTGGGGAGTTGGCAGGATCCCCTTGTTTGTGTGCCGTTCTGGCTACTGCCCACAGTCCATAAGCATGTGCTTGGGAGAGCTGGTCTCTGAATTGAAGTGTGAAATCCTGGGTGCGGGTGTGTGCCCTGTGAAGGCCTGACATCGTGTGCGCTGTCCCCTGCCCCGGTGGGGGAGACTGAGTGTGTGTGATGTGCGATGTCTTTGATGATAGCTGTCCGCGTTGCCCTAATGTTGGCTGGCTTTCGTCAGCGCCGGGTTTTGCTGCTGTGGAAGTGAGCAGCGTGCTGTGTCATCCGGCCCCGATCCACCTACCCTGGCTACTGCCAGCGCCCCCCCCAGGGCTGCTAGCCTGCCTCTCATGCTGCTGAGCACATTGCCTGTTGGCTCAGCTTGTTGCTTCGGTTGTAGATTTGGACGTGACCTGCTATCCAAACGGGGTCCCCGTGCGTGACTTCTCCGCGCTTCGTGCTCAGTCTCTGTCCCTCAGTGACGGAGCACCATTAAACATTTCTCCCATTGTGTGGCAGGACCCCCCCGGATGTCCCCGAAGACCCAGCGCGCGCCGAGGACACACAGGGTGCCCAGTGCCCGTGGTGGCATGCCACCTGGGCCAGAGTTCATGACCCACAGCGGAGACGCCTCCACGACCCCCCCAACTCGCAGCAGCCCCTCCGGAGGCACCTGGTCGTCTGTGGTCAGCGGAGGTGAGAGCTGCACAGGGTCTCTGAGCAGCCCATCGACCGTAAGCTGTGCACACAAGGCGCCTTCAAGCATGTGTGTTTTGTATCTTGAAGCACACAGACCCCGGTCTCCCCGGCAAAACGGGCTGGGCAGCGCCCCCGGAGGCTCCTCCCCTCAGACTGGAACTGCACCGGTGGACCCCGCGGCCACGCCAGTACCTGCTATGTCACCCACCGTTGCCAGCCCAGCCTCAAACAGAGCTGCCACACCCCTGACAGAGGGTAAGCCCCGCCCCCAGTCCCCAACAGTGCAGGGCTGTATGTGGGGTTAAGTCCAGAACACTGACTTTGTGTCCGTTTTCTTTAAAAGCCAAAGAGTCGCGGGTACAGGAGGCGCGAACAGGATCCCCAGTGGCCAACAAAGAGAACGTCAAGCCAGCGGAGGTGTCCCCCGGCCTGGGCCGGGCCCTCAGCAAAGGTGCCGCTGCCCCACCGTCATGCCCTCTTCCAGCAGAGTGTCGGTTCCGCACAGTGGAGCCTTTAGCTAAGCAGATCAATCCTGATTTGTAGTTTAGGTTCTTAAAAGGTGGTGATTGATGCTTCTGCTGTGCTAACTCTTCTCCCTTGTGTCTGCAGGCCCCCCAACCATGGCGTCTGAGCATAGAAAACAGATAGACAATTTAAAAGAGTTTAGTCAAGTTTTTAGAGTAAGTACCCCTTCTGTAACTTCTTGGTACACTTATTTGTTAATGCACTTATTCTGTCTTATTCTATAAAATGAAAGTAGGTTGAAGTAATATGATCTGTGCCTCATTATTCTCTGTTCTACATGTTAATGTTGCATTTAAATGCATAGTTCAGCCTACAGAAGCCTCTCCCTGCTCTAGCTGCTGTTCTGGTGCATACAAAATGAGAAAGTAGTGCTAAACGCACAAAGTGTGAAGACTGAACACAGTGCAAACAAGTAAACGGAGTGCAAGCAAATTTGAAAAGTACACAAACAGAATCTTGAAAATAAGAATATTACTGAAATGTATACTTGATGATAATTAGCTGATGGTGTATGTGCAGTTATGGAAGTGATGGGGCTGGTAATGCAGCCACACGTGTCACTGGCTGTTTATGTACATTATGCTGTTTATGTAGTTTTTCACCTCATGGAGGGTGTGGGCTTTGCTTACAGTTTTTGGCTGATGTGATTTGTGTGGTAATCCCCATCCCTCCCCGTAGTTACAGTCGAGCTCAACCCCTGACCCCGTCTTCGACCAGATGATGAGCAAGCCGCGAGATCAGGGGGAAAAGCCCAAAGAGCTGCCGCCGGACAGGGGGGCGGAGTCCTGTGGCACGACGGCCCCGGAGGCCCCAGCCAGTGAGGAGAAGGCCTCTGGTCCCACCCCCACAACCGGCGCCACCACTGGCAGCAAGCCCAGCAGCCCTGCTGCATCCGGGCCCTGCATCACGGCCGAGCAGAAGAGGGGCCCCGACGTCACCTCGCAGGCCGTGCAGACCTCAGGCCCCAGCGGCAAGCTGGATGGCAAAGAGGTCAAGGATGAGAAGAAGGACCCTGTGCCAGAGTGCGTCTGCGTTTCGGGGGACGTGCCCCCAAATGTCGAGGAGGGAGGAGTTTAACCAGCTAGCTGACTGCTCTCTCTGCCTGTGTCCCCAGACAAGTGAGGAAGTCAACACTGAACCCCAACGCCAAGGAGTTCAACCCCAGGGTGTTCTGCCCCCAGGTATGCCCTAGGGCTCCCACGAACATTCAGTTTCAGGAGGTCGTGACCAGGAAAAATATCGCCGGGTTTGCGAACCTAATGCGGTGTTCATTTATTCATAATTATTTTACTTCATATACACATTTTAGTGTCTGTCTGTCTTTTTAATGATATTAGGAGATTAAGTAATCATATCTAAATTTATCATTTCTTAAACAGATTAATAATTTTTGGCAAGTCTTGTTTAAATAAAAATTTGAATACTATTAAGGGGTTTGATTAGGATTGCTATATGAGAAATCTTTGTGAATTATATTACTGTGTTGAGTAATAAGACTTCAACACACAATTTACATGGTGGATGACTTTTGTACCACAGATGTAATTTTTACCACCCTTGTTTTAGTTTTCAGTAGCTATTATAACAAGCTCAGTTGTTGCAGAGCTCATTTGTTACATCTATACCAAATATCGGCATCAGTTGTTCAACTTTGTTACTCTTCAAAAGTCATTTCTAAGGTCCTAGTACTGTCCACTGCAGTTGTGCTGTCTCTCCCGCAGCCTAAGCCGGCCACCACACCAACCCCACCCCGCCCCCAGGGCCAGCCGAGCCCCTCCATCGTGGTGCCGCAGCCCCCGACCGTGTATAGCCAGACCGTGTGCTTCCCCCAGATGTACCCGCTGACCCCGGTCAGCCCGGGAGTTCAGGTGAGCTCCCCGGCCCCCTGCTCCACGCGCTCAGGCACTCTGCATGACCATCTCAGCTGAGCACGCACTCTGGCAGTAGAAACTTAAGCTTTGAGAAGGAAAAATGACCGGGAGGGGTTTTCATGCGCTGCCAGTTCCTGATAGGTAACCTTTTGGTTTGGACTGCCTCTCATTGGCTGAAACCCGAAAAGGGCGGAGTGTATGGACTGGCATTTCTTCCTATACTGTTTCTGTGTGTTTACCTGTCTCTGCATGTAGCATCTCTAGCATTTCTTACCAAATTAGTTTGAGAACTTTTTGGATAGTGGTTTAAGATGCCATCCCAGTCCCTGTAATACCCTCTGTCATCTGCCTCAGTCCCCCCCCTTGTATTTGTAATTCATTCCTCCTGTATTTGTAATTCACAGTGATTTGAGCTGAGCCTCAGAATATGCTTGCAGCAGAATCGGGTTGCATCATTTTAGTCATTGAAGACGTTCATCACAAATCTTTTTGGGAATTTGCTGAAATGTGTGTGTATTTTCAGATGTAGGGTCACTGCCGTTTCAGTAGCGTGTTTGAGGTCATGCTTCTAAGAGTGAAGCGTGCTCCTTTGGCCTCTCAGGGCAGCTCACTCATGGTCGTAGCCCTTTTGTGGGAGTTCTTGCAAAGTTGCTGTAAGGAACAGTTGGTGATCCAACATCGGCTGCTGCTGACGTACCGAGAGAAACTAAAGTCTGGTTCTTTCTCCCCCCCCCTCCCTTTCCTGTCTCCCCATTAGAAAAGCATTATCTGGAAGGTTTGTGACATTCTCAAATTTCTTCTTTATCAGAAATGCGTTTGAGTTTGCTTGTCATAATTTCCCATCGGATGTTGGTTTTCCAATTTTCTTATTGCAATTGGTCATGATTATCACCATGGATACGAATAACGTCATTATTGTCAGTGCTTCTGTGTTTTTATTGGCTTTATTAGCTTATTGCAAAAAAGAAGCTTGTAAGATTTTCATCAATGGGTTTTTTTTTTCCTTTTCCAGTTTTGTTCTGATGAACCAGTTCATCACTCATGAACTGTTTCAGTATCTGAGGCGACATGGTTGCGACAGCGTGAATGTCGCATTCAGCCTTGCATGTTTCATTCCGGCACAGTGACGTGCTCTATTTACTGTGCGATTCAGGGGGGCCGTCGTAATTAACCATTCCGGGGGGGGGGAGGGGGCGTCGGGATACTCAGCTTCAAGTGCAGGGTGGCCTCACACTCCTGTTGTCTATTCCCCCCGCAGCCCCCGGCCATGTACCACGTGCCGGTGCCACACATGACTGTGAGCCAGACTAAGCCCTATAGAGCAGGTAAAGGTGAGAATGCTGGCTGAACTTTCCAGAAATTTCCCCTCTATTTGCATGTAGTCCATGGCTTTTTATTTATGAACTCCGTAAATTACACGTCCTAATTATAATCATGTATGATAACTTGGAGAGACAAGACTACAGTCATGCATTTGAGCACTGGGCAGTGAGCAGGTTCCCTCTGGGCTACATGTGAACTGACATAAGGGAAGAGCACTAGTGTCTGCCGCTCTTTCTGCAGTTCCCAGCATGCCCCAGCAACGACCGGACCAGCACCACCCCCAAGGCACGCCCACCATGATGCACCCGGCCACAGCCGCGGGGCCGCCCATTGTGGCCCCCAGCCCCGCCTACTCCGCGCAGTACTTTACCTGCAGTCCGCAGCAGTTCACCAGCCAGCCGCTGGTTCAGCAGATGCCGCATTACCAGTCACAGGTAGCGCCTGCTCTTCAGTGAGCCCTGTGCTCCCGTGCTATGGCCAGATTCTCATGCAGCCCCCCCCCCCACAGGCCCAGCACGTGTTCAGCCCAGTGATGCAGGGCAGTGCAAGAATGATGGCACCCCCTGCTCACGGTCAGCCCAGCTTGGTCTCCTCATCCACTACCCAGTATGGAGAGCAGACACACACCATGTATGGTAAGCCCCCCCCGCCACACACACACACCCACACCATAAATAGTAATAATAAATGGTGAGGTGCTACCCACCCTGACCGGTGCCCTGCTTCACCAGTGTCTCCAGGCCCCATGCCACAGCCGTACAGCCATCCCGGGGCAGCGCTGCACCCGCAGCCCTCAGCCACACCCACTGGGCAGCAGCAGCAGCAAGGGCAGCACGCAGGCAGCCACCCGGCCCCCAGTCCCGTCCAGGTGAGTTCCAGGGGCCTCCATCTCCCTGCGGGAGCCACATGCTAGCAGGGGCCACACGCTGATGGTCTCTCTCCATGTGCGCAGCACGCCCAGCACCAGGCCGCACAGGCCCTGCACCTGGGCAACCCCCCTCAGCAGCAAATGTACTCGGCCCTGGCGCCCACCCCTCCCTCTATAAACCCCGGGCCAAACCCCCAGTCCCCACAGGCCAGCTTCCCATCGGCCCAGCAGGCCGTCTACATCCACGCGCAGCAGGTGCAGCACAGCTACACGCCCTCGCACATGGCCCATGTGCCACAGGTGAGCCTCCCACCCTGCTCAGCCCTGATCCCTCAAGAGCCTTCAAGAGGTTTACAGTATTAATCAATTAAGAGCTGATATTGAGCTCCCCCTGCTGTCCTGGAGGACCAGGCTTTGTAAAATTTTGCAGCTAGACCTATGTCTGGACTTAATCTACATCAGCTTTTGTAGGTCAGGATTGTTCATATACAGCTGCAGAAAAAAACTGAGACCAGAGCACAATTTTTTGATGCACTCATTTCTCAATTTATGGGTGTGTGTCTGTGGATAATACATATTTTTTTGCAAACTGCAGCTTGGCTCTTCTCTGTTTCTCATGAATGAAGGGCTTCTTCCTTGCTTTATGGGTCTTTAGTCCTGCTTCTAGGAGCCTGATAGCAGTGCAGTGCTTCACACCTGCACTTAATGTATCCCATTCCTTTTGAAGGTCACTTGATATCATCCTACGATTCATGAGAAACTGTCAGATAAGTTAACGGTCATCTCTGGCATTAGAATGTCACTTCCGCCCTCTATCTGGCTGGTTTCTGGTCGTTCCCAGTGTCTCCTGCTTCACCTTACTTCTATGTACTGCTGTCGTAGAAATTTTGAACCTGGAAGCAACCTGCTCCTCAGCCTACTGCCAGCAGAACCACGATTAAACCAGGATTTAAAAATGCAAATGTTTAAAAATATGTAGTGGTCTCAGTCTTTTCCACGGCTGTATTTCTGATGGAAACGGACACTAGTTAGTGTCTTGTGTGAGTTTGGGTTCAAATAGTCGCCCAAGTCTCTTTCTGAAGTACCACAATTATCAGAGTCGCTCACAGGTCCGCCTGTAGATGTCTGGAGTGTGAGCGCCGTCTCCCTTTGTCTTCCTGTCTGTGGCTGGCCGGCCGGCCGATGCAGGCTCACATGCAGTCTGGGATGGTCCCCTCTCACCACACCACCCCATCCCACCCGCCCATGATGCTGATGGCCACTCAGCCGCCCGGCGGGCCCCAGCCCCCACTGCCGCAGAGCGCTCTGCCCCCCATCCCTGTGTCTTCCACCGCGCACTTCTCCTACATGGCACATCCCCAAGGTTGGTCGCGCTACTGGAGCTGTGCACAGTTACAGCCATGTCCGGTCGCTCCTGTGGGCACAGTCCTGGTCCTGAAGAGCCGCTATACAGCCGTTGGCCAGTTTGATGGATTTGTAGCTCAAGGTTTACCACAGACAGTTCAGTGGTAACTAGCTTTTTCATGTTATTGTATCTAAGCTGCACATGAAAACCCAAACCGCATTCTAAGGTTACCATAATTAATCATGACACCAGCATGTGGAGCAACAGCAGTTACTCCCAGTGTAAAGTGCAGTTTGGTGGCGATTGCAGCGCAGTTTCTCATCAGTTTAGCGCCCTGAACGGTGAGCAAGATCCTATAGTGTTGAAAGGACTTGAGTAGCTGATTGTCTGCAGCTTGCAGACTGGTGGCTAATGAATTGGATGCACACAGGGTTGAAACTGCAGTAAAGCAATACTGTTCCGTCTCACCATGTTTCATTTGTGCTTGGTGGGGATAATGAGTTTGCTGCTCAGCAGAGTGAGTTAATCTGTATAGATCAGGCAGTAAGTTGTACAGAATACTTGCATCTAGCTTCGCTTACATTATTGCGGGTGGTAGACAGCTGACTTTGAGGTGATGAGTTTTGTTCATTCCATGTGATCTTTCCCCCCTCCCTCTGTCCCCAGTGCAACCCCATCATCAGCAGCAGTTGTAGGGACCACTGAAGACCAGATGCTCCTCCTCCTCCTCCTCCTCTTCCAGCCTGCTTTGCAGATCCCTGCAATGAGATGGCTATGTTCTCTCATAATGCTACACGTTTGCTTTCATGTACAAGTAATTAGGAATGCTAACAGGCCGACTTGCAGTGGACGGATATTTGACTTAGAGATGTAACACCACAAGGATGCCCTCTAAGCGGAATGGTATCACGCCTGCTGAAGACCCCCAGCCCAACTCAGTTCAGCTGGCTGATAACTGGAACTTCTCCTCTGCACTTTGTAAGCTAATAAAAATCTTCCAACCTAAAGAAAGTATTAACATTAATGTTAATCGCTGCTGCTACTGCTGCATTCAACATGGGTAAAAACTCGTCACCCGACTTGAAACTAAACAAAATGTCTGTAAAATTAACCCGTTTGGCAAAAAGTGGATTATTTATGACTCGTGATTGCTGAGGTGACCCTCTGACCAGACAGTTATGTAACTTTAAGTTAAATAACTTTTACTTTGTAGATAATATAAATAATTTAAAAAATAAGAAAAAAAAAATTAAAAACATTAAAAAAAGTTTTAAAAACTGTATTAGCGACTCCTGCCATTTTTGTCTGTCCTTGCTCTAAACCAGGTTAGTATAGAGTTTTAAGTTTTTATGGATCCATTTGGTGGCCGCTTGCATACTGGGCCTGGAGACATGGTCACTTGGGGAGATTCACCCAGCACTCTCTCTACTCTCAAACTCGCACCTTTAGCCTGACATGTTCAGTCTAGTGACATTACTTGTTAGACACAGAGTGTGTCCCAGCCACGTCCATCTTTCCTTCTAGCCACAGTAGGTGGTGTGATCAATGCTAACAATGGAAAATTTGACTGATTCAACAAAAAAAAATGCCAGGATATTTCATAGTGGGAATCTGGCTGTTAGTCATAGGTGGATGACTTGTCAAAACTAATCTTGCTTGAGAGTGGCAGCAGGCACGGATCACCGAAGCTATTCCGCAAAGGCTGCTGACTTGTATAGGGAAATGCCCCCATGATCATAAGACCTCTATAAATTAAAAACGAATTGCCTGAATGTTGAAAACGATTTTGGAAACCATTCTGAAAATTTGTGAAACGCTATTCCTCAGCAAGACCGTGAAGTGTGGCAGTGGGCAGCATTTCTCAAAGCTGCCGGTTCAAAACCTGTGGCAAGTGAAGGAATTTTCAGCTGGACGCTTTAGTAAGGCTTTTAACGCAACTGCTGTGCATTACTTTGGACAAAAGCGTCCGCTAAATCTTGCCAACGTGAAGAAATAGCCAGAAATTTATGGAAATGACCACAAGGGGGCAGTATTCTGCTTTATGTGCAGTTCCAAAATCACGTATACACAACAGTAAATGCCTTCCATATTATTGTAACATTTATTGTTAGCTTAACAGATTTTTTTAAATAGAATATAATTTTTAATTACATTTAGACTAATGGGGTAGTAGGGTTTCTTTACAAAAAGGACAAGCTGGGGATTAAGTGTGGGTGGATTTGCAAGGGGAAGGAGTTACAGTGCTGTTCATACATGAGTAAAATACAGTTGACAGTATAGCAAAGACATTCATTATTAAAACAAACTTGGTAGAATACTGTAAATGAGGTAGTAACACACAAATACAGTTTGCAATATGTTATGCTCTAATTTATTTTTGTAAAAGATTGGGAAAGGAATACTTAAAAAAATATACATATAAAAAGCTGTCAAATGTGTGCTGAAAACTTTTTGGTCTTCAGACTTCCCATTTCAGGAATAATGCAGATATTGCACAAGAATCAGCCCTGAGGTCTGAGGGTAAGCAAAAACAAAGACAGACATTCGGCGAGCAGAAGCAGAAACAGCAGCAATCAATACCGTTGGTTAATGCACAACATGGCTGTTTGACTCCGGTGCAAGTCAGGTGCAATGTGCTGCAATCGTATCTGTAGCATTTAATATTCAACACATTTTATAGGTGCATGTAATCCATTCATCCTCTACATTAGGTTCTTCTAAACCTTATGTTTTAAAAAAAAAAAATACGGTGATAATTTCTAAAAACCATTATTCTTTAATGTTTTGGTGTTGTGGTACTTGTATACAACTTGGGAAAATGTTATTAAAAACTTAATTATCACTTTACCAGTATGCAGCAGGTGGATTTCCCTGTCAAAGGAAATCAACATGCCTTCGTGCATTGCTTAAAAACAGGAAACCCTACTACTACGATAAGAAAAAAAACATGTTGCATGCATTAGTATAATGAATGCTTTGAAATTTGATAGAAATGTTAGTGTTACGGAAATAGTGTGTAAGTGCTATATTACTAAGAAAGATGACAGAGCCTCTTAAGCAGGAATTAAACTAGAGCAGTCAAACAGTACCTTAGTTCAACTCACGTTTTATGCAGGGCTATTCATACTTGTATTAATAGCATCGGTTTTCCATGCTTGTAAAATGGGGAATGTGAGGTTAGCGACCATACATTTAATAAAGTATCACATTGGACAACATCATATCCATTTATAGTTTTTGTTAATAAGGATTATTTTGGCAGCTCCTAGCTTCTCATTTGGACCAGGAGGGTATCTAACATGAAGAGAGACAGGCAGTGGGGAGAAGCAGTAAAAATACCTATTGGAATTTTTCACCGCATTAAATACAAGTCACTTTCAGCTTGATCTGGGAGGAAACTGAATTATGTGGCGAGTGCATAACTGCTAGAGTGAGGGCTGATCCCAGCGCAAAAAGGAAGACTTCTGAGGAAGACCCTCATTCCGAACGGCTGTGTCGCCAAAGACCTCAGGACAGCAACGAAGCTATTCATATATTATTTTATTTTATATATATATATATATTATGTATATATATATAAAAATATTTTCATATATGAATATGCTATTATTCACAATTAAAAAAGGTTCAAAATACATTCATATAAGATGTTTCATAGGCATGTCAGTGGCAGGCAGCACCTCGCCCCCACCTGACAGCCACTATCATAAGAACATGTACTGGTTGTCGATGGCTCTCTTGCGCCCCCTGTCCTGCAGCTCCAGCTCGTAATCAGAGTCCCGCTGCGGGGATGGGGCCGGCCGTGGGTTGGGGTGCCACTGCAGGGGCCGGCGACCCACCGACTCGCTGCGGCGCAGACCCTCGGCAGCAGGCCGCTCCTGAGGCAAAGGACCAGGCGGGAGGGGCGGCCCTATGGCAGCCGAAAGCTGGGGCTGGGCAGCAGAGCTGGAGGGGGTGGGGCCAGGAGCAGGGGTGGGCCGCGGGCAGCCTGCGGGGTTGCAGCGGGCCAGGCTTGGCTCCGAGCTCCAGCGGTGCAATGAGAAGGGCACCAGCATGCCAGCAGGGGGGGAGGAGCTCTGACCTGCGGGGAGAGGGGGAGGGGTTAATTACAGCCGCAGCTGGATGCTATCCGGCATGCCGGCAGTGAAGTGCGCATAATGCAGATTCGCCTTATGAACGTTCCAAACAATACAGTCCAATACAATGCAAACATCTGGGTCAGTGTCAGGGTTCGCCGTTTTCTCCACATTTTGTATTCAAGGGCTCACTGGACCATAAGACCCTACGAGGTGCAACTGAGGCCTAGAAGGACTGACAGACACCTGTTAGGGTGTTTAGGCATGAGCCTGCCCCCCTGCCAGGGAGAGGAGGAGACGGCGCCCTCAGTGCTGCCTGCCCTCTGGACGAGCCCTAATTGCCAACCCCAGTCGCCTCTGAACAGGCGTTTGCATTTCAATGCCACTGCAGCAGAACCCAATTCCTGGCACTCGGAGCTCGTCCACGGGCCCCTAAGGTATTCAAGTTTATCTTTTCGTTTCCTCAGAAAGCACTTCCATGAACAATGTATAAGGAACTGGACAAGGCAGACCACTTCCTCTCTGCTGGGGAGGCGGGGGTACAGTCAGGTGATGGGGACATCCATTCACCGCAAGCCGTTCCCTTGCTCCCCCTGTGGCCCCCGAGCTCGATGGCCAAACCGTACGCCAGCTCCGCCACCGGGGTCCGGGATCCCATCTTACCTGGTAAGGCAGGGCTGGCCACCACGAAGCTGGACAGCTTGACATTGCAGGCGGAGCCACATTCCAGCGGGATGGGGTACAGGCAGAAGTGGCTGAGCATCTCTGTGACGGAGGAGAAGTGCAGGTGCTGCACGCGGCACTGCCCGTATTCTGTCAGAGAGAGGCGCAGGTGCTGCAGAAAGGGGGGGGGATCCGCGTCACAAGGTGCAGCAGGAGGGAGGGGCCGCAGCTTGCCCGCCTCACCATGGACACACCAGCACCATTACACTGCTATTTCGAAATCATTCACCAAGTTAGTCATCCAACTGCAGGACACCATTAATATGATGCCAATTCATGGACTTAAATGACATATTGCTGCAAGACTATCAATCAATGAATAACTTTACTGCTCTTAATGAGTGTTAGGGATCCGTCTCAAAGGTCACAGGGTCAAATCCTGGTGCTCACCTTGGCTTTGCCCTGGAAGTTGAATGTGAGGACGTAGTCTCCCCGCCGGGTCTCACTCTGACGCACCAGGAAGACACCGTGTCCCTGCAGGCCGGCCATCTGCACCAGGTGAGCCGCCTTCACCCGGGAAATGGGTCCATGGAACCATGGGTATATAGACAGGAAGTGATCCATCTTCTGGTACGTCTGTTCCGATGGGGCAAAGTGCGCTGACCCTGAGGACAAGAATGCAGAAGCTCAGTCTGGAACAGAAGCGTCTCAGGGAAATATACAGATGATTCAAACAGAGGCCTTTGAAAATGACTGCGGAATAGAGCTGTTTAAACACCCATTGATACACATATGCAGGGAAAACAAAGAAAGCAAAACAGAAAAGAAGCCTGATCTGTCCACTACTTAGTTATAGCATGAATAAACTTTGCATCTCTGTGGTAAAACACAGACATCAGCCAGCCCTGCGAGAGCACTGCTCACCGCCCCCCGCTAATCAAAGAAATGCTGGCTGTAAGTCGCTGCACACACAAAGGTCACCCTGCTAATATCTGCTAACTGGCAAGTGGCTGTAGCCACTTTAAAACTATAGAAGTTGGGGACTTAGACCTCTAGCAATTAGCAGGTGTAAACTGGGTGATCATACAGCATGTTACATGGAGCGCTCTTAATATGGAGCTCAAGCTAATGTACCTTCCAAGCAGTGGCACCCACCTGGGCCGGTGGACTCCGAGCTTCCCCTCCTGGCTCCAGCAGGGTGGTTCCCAGGTGTGGGGCTTATCAGCTCCACGTCCGTGCTGTCAGATCTGTGGATGCACACACAGAGAGCCTTCAGAATCAGACACTGTATTGGAAAGAGCTGTGCTGAGCTAGGGCTTTGAATGCAGCCCCTTTTAATGCAGTGTGGCGGGAACGGCAGCTTTAATCTTCACACCCCCACTGTCTGCCCGGCGAGCCAGACGGGAGGCATGACCCCAAACAAAGAGCGAGCTCAGCTACCAGCGTCACACAGGCGTACATTAAAGAGAAACTGCTTACCGGGACTCCAGTGCAACAGGGTGGTCAAGCCCCGGGTGGAAGTGAGAACGGGGGGGGCTGGAAGCCGGCGGGGGGCGGGAGGAAGAGAAAAAGAGAAAGCCCTCAGCGAGGAGAACATTACAGCAGGATAATGAAGAGGTTCCGCTCTGTCACACTCAGCATTAGCCCGCCGTCAAACTGACCCCAAAGTGTCAACAAGTTAATAGCCTGGATATCACCCGAATTACTGCTTGTCACCACTCAGTAAAGCTGACACACTAATAATTTACAGGGGCAAAATAAATAATAAAGGGGAAAAAACACAAGACGTGTAAGAAAATAAAAAGAAAAGGAGAACTGGAGAGGGGAATGAGCACGGGAGATGGAGAAGTTAACAAGTACAAGGACTTTAGAGTAAGATGCAGGGGTGTGTGTGTGTATGTGTGCAGTCCTAGCAGCGCAGGGAAAATTACCGGCGGAGTGCATGTGAACGCTGATGTACACGTAAATGTGGTTGTCGAGAGGAAGGGTTACTTGAATGATATGCACGTTTGTATAAATGCAGTGGTGCTCGAGGTCCATGCAGAGCCCTGGGCGAGGTTAACCGCCAGCAATGTCCTGAAAAGCCACAGCGCCAGCGCCCCCACGCTGGCAGGAGGAGCACCTACAGCATCCGACACAAAGTGAAATTGGCTTGCAAAGTCACCCCCCCCAGCAGATGGCGCCCTAATGTGTTGACCGGTACTGTATAAATGTGAAAGGGCGGCACTGAGGGAGAACTCGCACGATCTGTACCAATTTGCAGAATTTCACCCAACAATCAGGTGGTTAACTGTATATCTGTCTTGATGATGTAAAACATCAAGTCTACATTATTTTTATATATATGGTAACACTTTACTTGATGGGGCACAAATAATATAGTCTTAAAGTACTACTTATGTATTAATTAACCACAAACTAAGTCTTAGTTACATACTGATTTCATGTTAATTCATCATTAATGAATCGTGATGCATGTTTTATCTCAAGCAGTTACTGTATTTGTTACTATATTTGTTAATTCTGTAAACCTTTGTGAACAACTGAAAGAACTACTTAAGGAACTAGTCATGAATAACACAAGTGAAATTCTGATCATTTTTGTTCATCATTAATCATGATGCATCTTTTATCTTAAGCAGCACTATATTTGTTCATGATTTGTGCTTCAGTAGTAACTGAGTTATTACTAAGTATTTGTGCCCCGTCGAGTGTTAGCATACGTCTTATTTATATTTACTACTTATTTTTATTTTGCATGATGACAAATATTTAAGCTCAGTGTATAAACCAACATATGATATAACTGAAGGTGACGATGAAAGACTCTGACGTTTGACGTGTCCTCTGTCCCCCAGTCGTCCTCCTCTCCCTGCTCTATCAGGTGTCCTGATATTCCAGACGCCAAATCATCCCGTCCCTTCCATCCCGGGCGCGGTTCCTCTCTCGCTCCATCGCTCTTCCTCCCTCTCTCTGGAGTCACTCCAGCGTCTTTATTTATGCTGGCCTCAGCTCTCGCCTCTACTGTAAACACGAGATGTATCAGCGCTACATTTAATTAAAGGGGGAGTAATGGGCAAACGAGTATGGATCTCGGCCTGTCTGCACAACCATTAGGTGACCGCTCTTTGGAGTTCACATAGGAGAAGCTTTAATGCACCGACGGGTGTGAAGATAACGTTTAATTTCACACGTGGACAAGCTTCGTCGGGAGGGGGAGCGCTCGCGTAAATGCTCGCCGCTGCTGGGAAAGTCAGCCAGATATTTTCTGCTCGGACATTATTGCAGGGATGTCGAAATCCGAAAGCGATTTGACTGCAGTGCGGTCAGGTCTCAGTCATGTCAGGGCCATAAATCTCAGCCGTCGGTTTTCTGGCAGTGTTGGACCTGCAGCAAAGAGACCGAATCCCAGAGCAGGATTAAAACCTTAAGATTCCCATGCAGTCTCCAGCCACACCCTCAGGTCTGTAATGATCTCTGTTTATAGGTGATCACTACATGGAAAGTATGGACACCCTATTTAATTAGAGGCTAATCTAGCCACACCCATTATTGACAGGTACATAATTAAGCATACAGCCATGCAATCTCCAATTATGGCAGCAGAATGGGTGGTCATGCAGAAGAGGTTAGTGACGCTCCACTTGGCGCCATCGTTGGACGCCAGCTTTCCAACACGTTAGTTTGCCACATAT
>JAODKC010000044.1:34888310-34908863 GCA_026777985.1 Mormyrops attenuatus | reverse complement strand
CCCTCTAGAAAAACAACAACATCATAAACATGCCACATTCATATGGTCCAAGCTACTTCTTAAAACAAATGTAAATAAAGTGGCCAGACCACTGCAGAGCTCCATCCATCTTCCATAAGGAGGCTATACCCCAAAGCACAGAGGCAGGGGGTGCAGTCCATGGCAGAGCATACCCTCAATCACACACTAAGGGTAATGGAGAGCTACAAAAGCAGAGGAACCACACGCAAACACAGGGGGATCATACAAGCTCCACACACACACACACACACACACACACACACACACACACACACACACACACACACATATATAGAATGCAGCGGTGGAATGTCAACCCTGAACCCTGCAGGTGCAAGAGTATAACCACTAAGCCAGCAGACCTGGGCTTGCTTCTGCTGCATTAACACACACAGACGCAGGGGGGCATGGACTGGGTGAGCTTAGTCCCCACAGGAGGTCCGCAAAGGATCGGCCTTCGAGGAGGCCGGCAAGGCGGCCGTGTCACACAGAAGCAGCGTACGGCAGGCCTGCATCCTGTTTACAGGCGGTGAGCCACACCACAACGGCACAGATGTCTGGTTCAACGTCACAGTTTATCCAGTTCATATACACAACGACAGCATGCAGTCCATTTAACGCACTGACTAAAAGAAGCAAAACTAAAAATCAGCGCTGAACTTAATTTGCTAATCTGCAGAGTAAGGTAGCATCTCGGGTATTCAGCCAAGTGCTGGAGTCTGCAGCGAGGAAGCTGTGGATTTGGTCACCCATCCCCCCTCCGCCCTCCCCTCCACGGGGTTTTCCGGATTGCTCTCTTTGGCCAGGTATGCCGGCACTGTGGCTGCAGGTTTGCGCATTTTCACTCTTTTGTATATCACAATAAGCCAGTCTCAGGGATTGAAATCCATTTAGTCAAAAGCACCACATATGATAGTGTGTCAGTAAAAAAGAAATTTGTAGTTTTTAAATAAAATAAACTAAATCAAAATCCATCCACACTAGTGTGTCAAACCAGAATGAGGTTAGCACTTTGTTTAAAAAAACAAAAACAAAAAAAACAAACTATGCTTCACGCGTGAGCAGCACTGTCCAATGCAACATTCCACAAAATGGCAAATCATCATCCTGCAGGAGAAGGTTCCATACAGTCTAGCCGAAAATGTCTTTGCTCCGTAGTTAAAAGTACTTGACAAGATTCAGTCAAGCTGACACTTAAAATAAATTAATACTAAAGTCTGTCATCCCAATAGACCCTGGGGGAAAAGCAGAAAATGACCAAGGCAGAAAGAGCAGTACAGCCAAACACAAACCAGAGCTGCACAGAGGAAATGCAGTCAGCAGAACGATGCCTTCCAGAGAGAGACCACTGAGAAATCCATCCAATTGTAGCTTTTAATTCTGCAGACACCCTTCCTTCCCCATCCCATAGTGGGTGATGCACGTTAAGATCATATATTAAACTTGGTTCCGTACAACAAATGCATATGCGAGAACAAGCATGTCTGTGTGTGTGTGACCACACGCACACACACACACACACACACACACACACACGTGTGTGCGCGCGTGTGGTCACCATATCATCATCATCATTATCATCTACCAAAACGCAGCGGCACCACTGACTTTGTGCCAAACGTTTTTTCTTGTGTCTTATCCCAGCCCACATATTTCTCAGATCAGAGTCAGCCTTGAAGCTCAACCTCGAAAACACAACGAAACCAGCCAATCACCAAGGTCACTCGACAAAAAATCCAGACTTGCAAATCCCTCCTTTCACACTGATATTTACACATCTAATAATTTAAAAAAAAAAAAAAACTACAAAAGAATGGTTACGAAAATGGAACTGCAAGGTCTGCTGTAATATTAGCAAAAAGTAATCATAAACAGACTGACTTGAGTCACATCAAAACCTACGTGGACAGACAGGGTTTGGAAAAAAAAAAATCGCAGCTGTCTAAACTCAGACAGAGTAACATGCGATGGCCATCTTCCGCAGCTCACGTACGGACTCTCAGCTGCCTCAATACATCATGTCAATATTCTGATGCTTCCCATGGTCTACAATTATCAGCAAGGAATCTGAGGTGGATTTTTCCATTTAGAATTCATAGGAAGGAGATACATTTTGTCTTTGAAGAACAACGATGCTTTCTCCTTTATATGTATAACAAAAGAACAGAGAGCAAACAAGCTTTATCGGCATCATGTTGATAAACTGCTGAAAGATTATCTGCCGTATCAGGATGGAACACCATGTTAAGGCAGAACTCCCATAATGCTCAGTGTTATCAGCTAGCTGGCAGCTTCCTCTGTGAAGGTCACCATTGTAACTGGAGAGACATTGTCCACATTTCTCAATGCACACATAGAGAAGAAAATAAGAAAATTTGAACTGCACGCAGAGAAACATGCAGATAGCTAACGAGGCAGGAAGTACACTGGGGCTCACGGGCTCCTGGTGAAACGTCCAGGAGAAGCCCAGAACGCCTTTCCGGGGGGGCAGCACAGGAAGTACTCACTGCACAGCCATCCCCTGCACACTCGTACCCCAGGGGGCCAGTGTGTGACTCAGTGGGTTAGGCCAGCAAACGGAAGGTCATAAGTTTGAATCCTCTGCTCGGCAGAGTAGTCATATTGTTAAAGGCAAAAAAACTTCATTTCTGCATTTCCTCTGGCAACCTGCACGTCTCTCTGAGAAGCTCAGCCCCCCAGTCAGCGCCCAGTTGTGAGCGGCTGATGGGAGCTCCGACTCGTCATTGCCACCTAACAGAGACTATCTGCAGGCCACGAGCATGTGGCGACCTGGCGAAGCACGACTATCTGATGAGCTTGCAGTGGCCCATCACCAGCTGTCAGACGCCTATCACTTCCAGGAAGAGTTTGGGGTGGGGCAAGAACAACACCCGGGGATTTTTACCGTCCACTGTACTACTGTTCTTAGTATTGGAAGTAGTCTTCAGAAATGTTATGTGACAAAACAGGTGCGCAAGAACACAAGTATGGTCAAGTACACATATTGAGAAAAACCCAGGGAGCTCTGTGTGGACCCACGGCCACCAAAGCCCCCCAGGGAGAGAGAGACTGACGGGAACATCTCTTCACAGGACAGAATGCTTCTACAGAAAGACATGTTCATGGCCAGTCTTTGAAGAAAAACATTAACCCACAGCTAACATCTAATGAAGACCTCTAACCCACTAATAAGCAAGTAAAAGTTAACCAATTAGGAGTCTTTAATCTGCCCATTTTACGTGTGTGCCCCCTGCAATGGACAGGGGTCCCACCCAAGCCTTTTTCCCCCATGTGGAGTGGCATCCAGGCTGACAAGGATGAGGTTGGAAAATGGATGGATGGATGTAAGCTAGTCTGGTCACATGACGGCTAAGCAAAAGCTACCTTCTAAAGCCAAGGTTGGTGCGCTTTTTACTACAGGATGGGGAGGGGAGAGATGACAAAACCTGAGACACCACAAACACCGCAGGAGATCTTCAGGGAAAAAGAGAAAACCCACCCAGTAAGGAAAACATGTAACTCTGAGTGATACACTGCAGAACAAAAGGAGCGAATCGTCCGTCTGATACCATAATAATTACCTAGTGACTGACCAGGAGAGCAGCAATGCTCCAACCCAGCATCTGGAAGCCACGGGCAGATTTCACTTACCTTAGGCGGGTCATACAGCTCCAGCTGGTAGCCATCTGTGACTGGGCCTTCCTGTGCCCTGCAGACCAGCAGCCGGCAGCGCTGCCACCGCGGCTGAGTATCAGAGATAGTGTCATCCACCACTAGGTACCATAGCAGGCCTTCCTTGCACCCACCATGGTGCCTGGGACGCTGCTTTAGACTGGCACGGAGCTTGTGGGTGAAACGGTTCCAAATTCCGCCAGCAGGGGGCGACTTCTGAGCCAGGGTGGCCAAGGTTGCAGAGGGGAGGCCTTCGTCAGGAGCCCCACTCCCACTGGGCGGCTGAGGAATCTGTTTCTTAAAGAGCCGGCACACATCGCGACGGATCCGCCTGATGGAGAAATGTGTGGGGTCGCTGTGTCCGGCATGGGGGGGAGGCATAGGCTGCGGGGAGTACCGTTCGGCAGCAGAGGTGCCAGCCTCCTCCTGGCTCCGCCCACGATCACGGCTGGTAGTGTCTGTGGGAGAGCATCGTGGAGGCCGCTCCTGCTCGCTGGGAGGCGACGGCAGGCTGCCGCATGTTGTCGGGTCCCCTTTGAAGGCCACCACCGTGATGAGGGCCTGAGAGCCTGGCCGACCAGCCTCCCGGTAGTCCAGAGCGCCAGAGAAAGAGGTGACCCGGCGACACCCCGTCAGGGGAGGGGCCGGGGCCTCACCAGCCACCTCGCTGCAGAAGAACTGCTGGAACAGATGGTTGAACTGCTTCAAGAAGCTGTCGGGTGAGGGCACATCATGGCGCGGGCGCTCACTGGCAAAACGCCGGTAGTGCTTGGCTAGTTCCCGGGCAGCGGCGATGGCATGCAGCTCACAGAACTCCTGCCAGCCCCGCGGTGGGGGGGCTACAGATGAGGGCACGGCAGTCCCGTTGTGGATAGTGTTGCCATTCATTGCAGTAACCAGCACAGCTGAGAATCACTGTGGGTGGTAAAGGGGGGGGGGGGTAAATGTGAGGAGAAGAGAACATCATGAACTATCTGCCCCCATGCCCCTACCCCCCCATCCTCAGCGGACAGGGTAATGATCCTGACCCTTCTCTCTGCACACCGAGCATCAGGCCGCGCATGTAACAGAAACACTGGAACCAAGCCTGTTTGGGGTGTCATAGATTCTGAAGATACACTTTAAACTCAAAAACACTAGTAGGAAGATTATTACCATTACCATAGTGGTATTTAACTGCATTTCAAAACATTTCCAATCATGAATCAGACAGAGGTCTTGCTGGCACTCCAGACAAACAAACAGAAAAGGCAAACACAATCACATATTTATCTAATCTGTGAGAGAGGAAACATGGGCCGCCCACATGCACGTACACGCGCGCACATACACACCTTGTGGGAAAACAGTAAATTCTTATACACAAAACAAGAAAGAAAAAAAAAAACAGGCTGACACGCAGCGATCACACCTGCGCTCAGTCAGCACGGTGCCGGAGGATCGATTGTGCTCGTATTGCTGGGAATCGTCAAAACGAACCTCCGGCTAACCGCAGTGATGTCCGACAGCGTCACCGGAGTTGCACTCAAGTTCCCTATTGACAGCAGAAGTGAAACTTCTAAAGCAGCAGCGGTTTGGAAACTGGCCCTTTTCCTCTTCTGCTGAGCTCCAACACAAAATTAATTAATAAATGGACAAGCAGTTAACTGACCACAGCAGCCCGTTCCTTGATTAATCGGCCCTTAGCGAAAGGGCCATCCTGCTCTCATACTCACTGTTCGATTTCCTGTGACACATGCGGGTCGAGGCTCATTAATAACCTCAAATAATGGGGGGTGGGGGTTCAAACAGTTTTTAAAAGAGGAAAAAACATTTATGAATGGAGCAATTGATGCACTTGTGAATGGGCCGCATATTGAGGAAGTCTCTATGGCGATTCTCAATGGATGCCGCTGAGACTCTCCTCTCTGAGGCTATCCTAGACGAGAAGCCCCACAGGCAAAGAAAAGGACGGCCCGGGGAAAATGGCATTTCAGCTCCCATACTGGCCCATGGGGTCTGCACTGCTAGCCGGGAATGTCTCCCAGGGGCTGCCTTAAAGACAAAAGCTCATTCTGCTGTACCATTGTCTATTTTTTAAATAAAGTCAGCCATTCTCAGATTCGGAGACCACACCTCAGGAGTTCCTGAGAAGGTCATGGCTCAGTTGAAGTAGAGTTTTTGTAGAGTAATCTACCATATCGGAGATCACAAAAGGAAGTTGGAAATACAAGGTTTGCTACTCAGGTCCAAGGCCGGCACCGCGCAGGGGGCTGAGCCTCCACACACCGTCGTTTCAGCCAGGCTGCTACCTGGGGGACGGCGCTGGGGGGGACGTGGTGAGCACGTGCACTGGCTTGATGTGTTGGCGCTTCCCCCACCCCGCACCAACGTATGCCCGCTCCCTGAGCGCTCCCACCCCTCTCGCTGGCCCCCCGGCTGCAGTGTCTATCAGTGTACCCAGCCTAGGGATGACTCAGCATCCTGCAGCAGGACAGCACTCACTTCCTAACCCCCGGGCCTCGCCACTGCCTGCCTCTGCACACTGCTCCCCGTTGCGCCAGCTACGACGCTTCTCTGCTTCCCTCCCCTCGGAGGGTAGGGGGGACGGGTGGCAACGACAGCACCCGAAGCAAAAAGCTCGCTGGGCCCAACCACAGACAAACATTCACAAACAAACGATAATGTCCCCGCAAAATTATCAGGCACAGCTGAACAACTGCAGGGTGGTCCTATTAATATCTCTGTGGCTGTATCTGCACACGCAGGCTAGGCAGCACACCGACCTGGCAGGCAGGGCACGTCCACCCCACAGGCCCCAGAAGCAGGCCGTGACCAGGCTGTCCCCAGCCGGACTGAGACGCCAAAGTAAGCGAGACCCTCATCATGATTTAAGCAGCTCCTTCCAGTTCGAAACACGCACTCTCTCAATAACAGTCCGTCGCAGAGCCCATAATCAACTCAGAGTCATGTTTACGTCATCTGTGAAGGCTGCTCACACTTGACTAAAGCATCAACATCTACTCAGTATAATGTGGATCAGCTTGGTCAAAATTGCGAGAAGAGTTGGAAAAAACAGCTGCAGTAACTTTTCAGAGTGACTTAAGCACATGCGACACACACGGGGCCATCGGCAGCAAAAGTAGAACAATTAACAAGCTCCAAAGCAGGCACACACACAATCTCTAAGGCACTTAAAAGGGAAATATGTTCTTTACATGAGATTAAAAAGAGGGGAAGAGAAAAACAGCAAGTCATTTATAAAAAAGCAAAAAAAATAGGCCAGTTAGTGACTGTGGAAAGGGGAAGCAGTGCAGGTGGCCTGAGTTCTGAGCTCTGCAGCAGATGAGCCAGCGAGCAGGACATGCCAACGCCAGCAACCCAAGAACAGGAAACCCCGCCTGGAGCAGGCGTCTACCTGCTAGGGGGCGCCCCCCCCAGGCCCCCCCCCCCCCCAGACCCCAAAACACCGGCAGCGGCGTGGCCAGCCAACCAACCACAAATGTCAGTTCCGAGAAACAGCCCGCATTTATGCTTATATTCCAAGAGCTTCGGCGCAGTGTACTAAATCAAACAGGTCACACAGACAAGAGCAGGAACGCTCCCACTAAATACACTACAGGCTGACTCATGAGTCTGATCACACAAGCATGATTCTGATATGATCTCTTCAGCATTATTATTGCAGGGGTGCGAATACTCCCAGTAATACTGCCGTTAGGGAAAGAGCGCTGGGAGATTGTGCGGCTGGCAAGCAGAAAGTGAAAGAAATCACTCACACATCAATCAGAAAGTTTGGAGGACAGTGTAACACAGGAAAGTGCAGGAGGCTGACAGACAAAATGTATCCACACCAGTTCCAGAAATTCAAATTCAAAAACCCAGGGACTGAAAGATTCAGGGTAAAGGGAACGGCAAAGTTCTTTTACATGCAAGTAAATATAGGGAGCAGTGCCAGAATTGCTCCATGCCGTCATTAAAAGGCCTCTCCTATTTAAAGCAGATTTCCTGACTGACTGAGTGCACCAGTACACTGCACAACACTGAGGGAAATTGGCAAACCTGTGAAAGGCACATTAAGGAAGAGAAATTAAGCAGAACTGCGTCCAAATTCCTTGCTGTAAGCCAGGAATCCCAACAATTTGACTACATGAACATTTGGAGCTCTCCATGGACTCCGCACAAAGTTTATAGAGGCTGTCCACTTCCTGTGTATGCTGGCTGGCTGCATCAATGCAAAAAAACAAAACAAAACAAAAAAACACACAAACACAAGCTGTGTACTGAACAGGACTGAGAGGGTGTGGGAGAAACAGGATGGGGGGAAAAATGAAGGGGGGTGGTTAAAAACAGAACAGGGAGAACACAGCCACTCTGTCCTGACAGGGTACAATTTCTGTTCAACATGACTGCACTTGCCTCTGAATTACTGGAGGTGTTTCAGTGAAACAAACGCAATAACCTCTTCCAGGTACCAGAGGTATCAGAGGTTGGCCTGCTTTGGATGCCAGCATCTTTAGTGGTCCAAATGCTTCATCAAAATTCTCTTGAATTTCCCATAACCAAAGACCAGAGCTGGGTAAACAGGTTAAATAACCACCCACCTCCACAAGATAAGATGGTATAACAGAACTAGCCAAATTCTTTAACTACAAACATCTACATTGGTAAGGCAAGTGCTCCCCTCAGATCACAAATGAGAAAGTGTTCCGTAATAGAGTCTCTGATATAGGGGATGACATTAGTCCAAAGGCCACAAAGGAACAGAAACCATAAGATACCAGAGCACTGTAATGGTGGCACTTCAAAGCAGCACCAAAACTGCAATAGTTCAAAAGATTTTCATTGTCTTCATACCTCTGCCCTCAGAGTTTTCTCCAAAAGATGAATGGGTTTCAGAATATCAAAGGGAATTGCTATGACTTTACAATATGACTGTATGACTGGCAAAACCTTACCAGACTAAATCAGTCTCATTAGCATTTACAATTATTCCACGACAAAATCTTAACACTATCTATGTGTGTATATATAGGATTCCAAACAAGCTCCCATCACATGGGTTTGGGGGCAGGTTTCAGCCACAGAAGCATAAAGAACCACCAGTGTTTTTGCTTTTACAACTTGCACAACTGAATATTTAGGCAACATGTGTTCCTTTCTTAAAGGTATAAGCAACATGCACAATCTAGGATGCGAATCTGCAAACTTCTAGTCACAACCCACAGAGCTGCCTCACCATGAACTATTGACGTATGCAACCACAATCGTAAGAGCCGATGTTTGTAATGAAAAAGTCACCATTATCACAAAATCTCCATAGTAAGCAACCTGTTTACGACGAATGATGGTTGCGAATTTGGATGCTGTGGGGCATTGTGAGACATCACATATGAATCTAAGACTTCTAAGAAAGCAGCACATTACTTAAGTGGCACCTCCCCTACTGGTTCGTGTATGTGGTATTTTAACCCCCACCCCTCCAAGCTCTCTCAGATAGACATCCGTGAGAGCTTTCACATCATTTTCAGTCTAGTGAGATCTTGTGAAATAGAGAACTGCTTTGTGAAGTCAGATCAGTTTCAGACTTAGTAACGAAACCAATCCACCACATCCTCAAGGATAATTTATTCTGAGGGCTTATTAAAAAAAAAAGAAGTACAAGCTGACATTTTCACACTTCTGCTCCACCAGAAACACCAAAGGCTTTTGCCCCAACAAAATACAGCTGAGGGGATATGACACATGCTTATAGCATCTCTGGCAGGTCAGAAAGTGCCCCGAAGCATCCTGCCCCTTGCTATCAAGCAGGGGAATGTGGCAACATGTTTCATTTCATTCAGCCTCGAGCAGCACTGTCGTTCTCGCAAACCTAAGATGCATTTCTGTTTACATGCCAGACGTGTATGCAAATGTGCACAAGGATTTTTTCCCTATACCTACAACACAGAAATGATCAATGAGATGTGATCAGAATAAAACATTCGATTATCGCACAGTCGATTATAATCAGCGTGTAACTTCGCCCTCACTGTGCCGATAAGCTTGTTGTGATGCCTGCCTGAAGTTTAAGTGTAGACAGGAAAGAGCTGTATCCTGGAACCAGGGAACTGCTTCCCCAGTTCAAGCATGTAACATGTTATGGGCATCTCTTAAATTGAACTTCACAAGCCATCATTTAGAGTGGCTATTAGTATGACATGATACCATACGACTGAAAAACAGAAGTGACGATTCGTGAGAACCAAGTTCCCGACACACCCTCTACACAGGAAAAAGGGTCCTGATTTTATAATCTTAAATTCACTTGCAATCGTTGTTACATGACATAGTTATATGGTGAGTTATACATGACACAGCTAACACATAAACCTCCTAATGCCAGTAAATGGACCAAAAACCTGGTCCTTCGAGAGAGTATTGAAGAATGTTTTAAACGTCCAAAAGCTTATTTGTCGGTCCCAACACGCACATCTAGACTACGTAACACCGCTGCAAATACGCTGGTCCATGTTCAAGCTTTATCCTAATTATTGCCGATCTGCTTCTTCGCAAATCATTTGTACACTTTGTACCCAAATAAAGTATTATTGTTATATGCACACAACACAATAAAATCCTTACTGATGTTCTTCCTTGGGATTGGTGCCAAAAAAAATAAACGAATATTTCTGTAGATGATAATCAACACATACCCGTGGAAAAGACACGAAATTAAGCATCTCAGTGCAGACCAACACAGTGAAGTGCGTCATTTTAAAAAATATTTAAAACATTAGCGTTGCGGTGGCAATTCGTTTTCGGGGAATACTTCAAAAAAGACGCACAAAACCCAACGTGCAATATTTATACAATATTTAACACAAAAATTTTGGAAAATTTTGTTTTTATATATATAGATTTACACAAATATTATATTTAACCCAAAACAAGTATCTATGCACAACCAATGAACAAGAGTTCAACATAATTCGCTTTGGCTCGGCGCATACAATGTCACCAATCTGAGGTGATCGAAAATCTCCCGAATACTATTACCCATTTTTATTCCTAACTAAAGACATCCGGCTGACAACACAACACATGGCCGTCCTGGTGGACACCACGCATTACATAAGGCTCTCTGACGTGACCCACAAACATTTAACATATTTAGCGCAGCTTGTGTCATTAACGGTTTAAACCATTAGAAAGAGTGCTCACAATAACTTACTTTTCAACGACCTTTTCGAAGAAATAACGTTATTCTTGCCAGACACGTTACTAAGTCTTAACTAATTCTCTGGCGATTTAAACAGAAGTTATACAACTTATGTCCAATGTAAGTTGCCTTAACTACTTTAAAAGTTCCGATGGTTTCATTAATTGCCATCCACATAACAAACGTTAACAGAAAACACGCTGCGACAGTTTAATAATGTTTAAATAGTATCAGTGAGAAACAGCAGGCAAAACTTTTCTGCGTGCTGGCAAACCCCCCTGTGAAGGAAGTGGGGGGGACGCTACGCTTTTTCGCGTACTTCACAAATAACCCCGTGCCAAAAATATAACTAAACTTCGCACCAATTCCCATAATTCTGCTTAACCAGCTGCCCTTTTACAAAAATCGCCCAGAACCAACATTTTCCCCCCATTGTTGTGTATTCCTCTCGTGGCACGCATGCATGGCCGCATAACGTGGTGCTGACACACTTAAATAAAGACATTTTTAAAATAATAATAATAATAATAATAATAATATTTACCTGCCAAGCCAAACTGCCGAGGCCGTCTCTCTCATGGTTTATCCGTGAGACAAGGCTACTTCTCAAACTTTTTTTTTTCTTTTCAGGAAGGAAACCAAAGCGCGGAAAAAACGCTCGGCTATCATCATTTCCGTCGCCAAACGAGCCGCGTTTCAGCCGAACCCCCCCCCCCCTACCCACCCACCAAACCCCCCCACCAGGCAGGGCTGTGTGAATTGTTCTTCGAAGCAGCCACCCGGAGACCTAGCCGACTGTGCCTTTCTACCCAAAATCCGTCCCACGACACTCGTCTTTCGCTGTTGTTTTTATCGGTTTCGCGAAGCCGCCCATTAAAACGCGGCGAAGATTTAACGTTAATGAAATGTGCGTGTTTTTCTGTTCTTTCTTTTTTTACCCCAAAGTACTTTGGTCCTTCTGAAAGTTACTTGCGTTATGCTAGCAACTGTTGCTGGCAACAGTGAGGAACTTCCTGTTTGAAATTTTCAAAATAAGAGTCCTGGCAACAATTATTCTGTAGATTAATCACAGAAATAAAGCATATAGACGTATGAATATAATACCGAAATACTTCATAAGTTTAAAATGATAACTGTATTACAATATGTGTAAATAATGTTCCAGTATAAGCTACAGGCCTATACGGTATAGCTATTTTGCAGTGCAGGTCGAACCTCAAGTGACACCCTAAGAAGCTTCACCTCCAGAATCCTCTGTCCGAGACAAAGTCCAGTTGAAGTGCTAAATCAGCACCTCGTCAGAAGATGGCGTCTTAGGTGGCCACCTATGTGACCTAATGGGTTGAAGACCATAGGTGGCCACTTATATCGCCTAATGGGTTGACCAGCACTGATGGTATGGTGGGTAACACTGTTGCATCACAACTCCTGGGTTGGAAGTTCACTCACCCTGAACATTACTAAAACAAAGGAGGTTATTGTGGACTATCGGAAGCACACCAGAGGTCATACTCCATTCACCATCGATGCCTTTCCAGTGGACACTGTCAACAACTTAAGATTCCATGGTCTCCAGATCTTAGAAACCGAGGTGGATAGAGAACCCTGCATCCATCTTCACCAAGGTCCATAAGCGCCTTCACTTCCTGAGATGGCTGAAGAAGTGGGGCAACAATCATCAGTCTATTGTACGATAGTACCACTGAAAGTGTTCTTACTACCAATATCACAGTATGGTATGGTGGAGCCACAGCTCATGACAGAAAGGTCATACACAGGGTTGTGAGGCCTGCCCAGAAGATCACAGGGACTGAACTGGCCTCCACTGACCAGCAGTACATTAACCGCTGCTGTTACAAGACTCAGTCTATAATTCAGGGCTATAATCACCCCAGCTATAAACTTTCTACCTCCTGCTAGGAGGTTTTGCAGAATCAGAACTCTGACCATCCAATTCAAGGACAGCTTCTTTCCCCAAGTTGTTCATATTTTCAAGATAGGCATTGCCCATCAGTCACATCCATGGCACCTGCACTTTATCGGCAACTGACTGCATGCTGTCTAGTTTTGCATCAGTATTGCTTTGCACTTTTTGTATCGTTTAACACTGTTTTGTTTTGTCCTTTGTCACTGAGGGTGCCTGAACAAGTAAGCATGTTACCCATAGCCAATACAGAGTCTTGAACGTTGAACCCCACTTTAGCTCTCTCTTGCCATTTGCATGTCCTCATGCAGGATTTGTACCACAGTCCAAAGACAAGCTGTTAGGCTAAATGGTATCTTTAGACAATGGTCTTATATGTCACACCCCGCTGGCGGACAGGCAATGGGAGGCAGCTGCCCCCGTTCAATGCCTAGGATCCACATTAGATATTAGCACGACAACAATCGCAGTCCGGTGCGAGGTATTGCTTCATGTACTGTGACTTACCGAGCGTTAATCTCCCTGTCTCCCGTCAAGCTTTGTTCCGTCCTGCTTGCCCGACCCTACTCTACCTCCCTCCTGTCCTTCCTCTCCACACTCTTCCTCCCTGTGAGTTCCCTGTGTATCCAGTCTGTGCGTCTGGACAGATTCCCTGGTACTTGACCCTCACGCCTGCGACACCGACAACAGACCCGGATCCTGCCCCTGTGCCTTACGTTCTTCGATCTCCCGGTTTTCGACTCTGCCTGCATGACTACGCCACGGCCTGATCCCGGTTACCTGTTTCCCGCTGCCTGGCTAATAATGGTTCCGTGATCTGTCCACCAGTGGGTCCGAGTGTATTTGTGACCAGTGTGCGACATGCAGGAGGGTCCGAGGGGATTCCGACACCCCAGATTAACCCATGAGACCTCCCGAAAGCCTCAAATGCAAAATTTTAAGGGGGTCTCAAGATAGGTATTGCACAACAATAGGGAGATGGGGACCCCCCCGAATATTGACGGTATTTCGCTCACTGTTTGTGACATTACAGGCACTGTGATGGACTGGCATCCCCTTCTCATTTTACCCAAGCCTTCTCCCTATGCTACCTGGGATATTCTGCAGCACCCGCCCTACTCCCCCACCACAGCAATTAGAAGTAGCTGGAAAGTGCATGATTTTTTAACACAGAAAAATATTGTAGATACATATAACGGGTATATAAGTATTTCCTACACTCATTATATAGAACATACAGCTGTTTCCTTGCAATTTATAACATCACATTCTTGCTGTAGTTTCAGTGTCAGTATCAGAACTGGAAATGCCATTTAAAATGAAACAAATTAAGAGCAACAACCACATGATCAAAACATCAAAGTCAATTACAAGCTCAGGGCATCTGATCAGAAGACCTAAGCAGCTTTTCTGGGACGTAGGGACTTAAGAGAACAGAGATGTAAAGTGGTAAAAATCAATTCAATCAATTCAGCTCAGGTCAGGTTGGGGAGGATGCACTGATGCAGCCCGTCGCCGCACCCACCACACAGCGAAACTCCTCTGGATCCCGGCCAGCGATCCCCCAGGCAGACACACGGACCAGTCCCACCCTCCGGAAATGACCATCCATCACTAACAATACCAGTGTATAGGCCGGCCATGATGTCCAGCAACTTCAGGGGCATCCCGCGAAGTCTCAGGATGTTCCACAGGGCAACTCGATCAACTGAGCCGAACAGTTTACAAAAATCAACAAAGGCTGCAAAGAACTTCTGCTGATATTCTGCTGATATACTTGATGAGAACCCGCAGTACAAGGATACGGTCGATGGTAGACTTCTTAGGCATAAAACCAGACTACTGACAGACAGGCAAATGATCATGGATCCTGTTAAGGATGACCCTAGCAAGGACCTTACCTGGCACTGAAAGCAGTGTTACCCCCTGTAGTTGCTGCAATCCAGGCGATCACCCTCCCCTATCCAGATAGGGACACAAGTCCCATTATCCAGTCAGTTGAGATGATGCCCGTCTCCCAAATGGCAGCAAAGTTTGCCAGCAATCCCAGGAGGACAGCCTTACCACCAGCTTGGAGAAGTTCACCCCGGATATCACAGATCCCTGCGGCCTTCCCTAACCCCAGCTGACCCTATTGGCCCTCCGACGGTTTCGACTCATCCGGGGATGGGGCTCCCCAAGGCCGTCCCCCATCCCCTTCATGGTGCGTGCAGCCTTCATGCGGGCGGCTGCAGCAGAGCTACTCCCGCGGAGAGCAGAAGGGTATCATGCTTGTTTAAATGGAGCAGTTGTGTGTTGTTTTACGGTGACTGGAGTGCCAATCCTGCCACCAGCCCCCAAAGAAATTGTTGGAGGACCGCTTGCAGGGCCGGATGCAGTTTAGCATCATACCCAGCACACTCAATTCAATTCAAATCAAATCAAAATTTATTTATAGAGCACATTTAAAGACAATTGTTGCCAGAGTGCTTTACATTTCAATTAAGTCATGGAACATAAAATTATAAACACATAGATAAATAATAATGATAAATTACATTAAATATGGACCACCAGAATGTACAGCCTCACTGCTAGTTAAAAGCCAGGGAATAAAGGTAAGTTTTGAGATGAGATTTAAAAACAGAGAGGCTAAGAGCCAGCCTGATGTGACGAGGCAGCTCATTCCACAACCTGGGTGCAAGTACTGAAAACGCTCTATCACCCCTATTCTTAAGCCGTGCCCTTGGAGGGAGTAAAAGGGACTGGCCTGCAGACCTCAAGGATCTCGATGGGGAATAAAATTCTAAAAGATCAGCAATATACGACGGAGCCTGCCCAAGCAGGGCCTTAAAAACAAACAGTAAAATCTTAAACTCATTTCTCCTCTGAACAGGGAACCAGTGCAAAGCAGCAAGAATAGGAGAGATATGATCTCGTTTATGAGAGCCAGTAAGGAGACGAGCAACAGCATTTTGGACAAGTTGTAATCGTGACAATGAAGCCTGACTGATGCCGACATAAAGAGCATTACAATAGTCAAGGCGCGTTGTAATAAAAGCATAAACAACCCTCACAAAAACCTTAAAAGATATAAATGGCTTAACTTTAGAGAGGAGCCTAAATTGAAAGAAACCCGCCTTTACAACTGCATTAACCTGGGCATCTAGTTTAAGATAATTATTTAACTTGAAGCCAAGATTGCAGATTGACTGAAGAATTCAAGGACTTATAAACAAACAGTATCTTAGGTATCCCAGGAAGTTCGGATGCGTTATCTGCTATTTCTCTCATATATTTCACCTGGTAAAAAAGTTTAAATAAATGGCATAAATGCTCTAATAGTACATGTAAGTTAGTATTTTACTTAATGTTAGTTACTGTAATGTTGCACTGCTTTACTTGTTTAATCGTCTAAGGCATTCGAGTAAGAATTGCATTGTACTCTGTACATGACAATAAAAACTTTGAATCCTTGAAGTAAATGTATCTGATCTCTTTCCTGCTAGCTATCTTTTTATACAGGGCCACTATACACAATAGTTTTTTTTTCACTGCTAACAGTTTGGATCAGGAGTTAGTTATTGTAAAAGAAGTAATGTGCGTGCAGGTGATATTTGTATAGATTTATCTACACCCTTCTGGCAGTGCTGCCATTGAAGTCAAGTCTCGCACTACGACGAGTAGAAGTTGTCCGACTTGGCTGCAGTCAGTTTATACTGCATCCCTGCAGCCGCCAGCAGATCTCGCTCCACGTCACGTCAGCTGCAAACAGACCTAAGCCCAAGTCGAACACACCTATTAAATCAGGGGTGTCAAACTGCAGTCCTGGAGGGCCGGAGCCCTGTGTAGCTTAGTTTTTTCCGTGTTCCACCACAAATGATTCAGCTCAACAGCTATGTGGTAATTAGCACAAGAAGTTGAATCAGGTGTGTTAAACGAGGAGAAACCCAAAAATGTGCAGGGCTCTGGCCCCCCAGGACTGGAGTCTGACACCTATGCATTAAATGAATTGTCGTGAGTGACATGGGTACTGTCCAATCGCAATCAGGAAAAGGGTAGGGCCATACTTCTTGTTCGTGATTGGACATTACCCATATCACTCCAAGGGTACTGTCCAATCACGAGCAAGAAGTGTGGTCCTACCCTTTCCGTTTTCTGTAATGTCGTTGTCTTTTGTGTTTTTTGAAATGTCGTCGTGATTTTTGAAATGTCGTCGTGTTTTCTGTAATGTCTTTGTGTTTTTTGAAATGTTGTTGTGTTTTCTGAAATGTTGTTGTGTTTTCTGAAATGTTGTTGTGTTTTTTGAAATGTTGTTGTGTTTTGATCTTCAGGGCCACTGTAGCATACCATCCACATGCCGTAGATGGAACTTAAAGGGGCAAGTCCCCAAAACAGCAGGAGCTGAAGGTGGCTGCATTAGAGGCTTGGTAGAGCATCACCAGAGAAGATACACAGCACCTGGTGATGTCTATGAATCACAGACTTCAAGCAGTCGTTGCGTCCAAGGGATATGCAACAAAGTACTAAACTAAAAATGTGTGCAAATAACTTTATATTAAAGTCTGGAATGTGCACTTTAATCATGTCTGAATTGTTTGACTTTAAATTTTTAGAGGGGTAAATCAAGGAAAAGTGTGTCTTCATCCCAAACATTATGGAGGGCACTTTAGCCAACAAATTTCTAACAGGTAGCTATGACCTAAACCAATTGAGGGCTGTGTCTTTAATGGCTACACAGTGCTCGCGACCATGGGTGCCCAAACTTTTCATCCCACAACCCTGAATATAACAGTGCCACAGAACAGCCCTCAGTAGATTTTGCCGATTGATGGCAGAGTCTTCCTAGGGAGATTAATAGATAAATGCAAAGGACTTTCTGCAGAAAATAGCATGTATGTTATGAAAAGTCAGTTCCATGAAAAGGGTGAAAATTTAAACGATCCTTTTTTTTATTTGTCATTTGCACAAGCACATTGGAATGCTTCTTTTGAGACACACAGACACACATGCAGGTGAGAGGGGGTCACAGCGCTGCGTGAGCCAGCGTGCAAGACCATGGTAGTCAGCTGGGTTGAGATTAGGCTCAGGTGATATCTAATTTTTCTAACCACCATACTCTTCACACATTATATGGCACTATATGTTATTTTGATGATATTCTGAAATGTTGGTAGGGGGGGCATGAAAATACACCAAACGAAAATATAGCCGTAAACTTGAAAATATTACCGTAATACCACTCAAACCTACCATATGCCTCAAAACATTTTTAATAAAAGCCCAACTTCTGTGACATATCTCAATGTAATCAGGTTGATCAGATCTCTGCCTGTTCTTTCATGAATCACCACTAGGATACAGTTAAATTCCCCCACAATAAATTTTGTCGAATTCACCATGGTAAATTTCTCCAATTGCTTATTAGACTGCTAATTATAAATTTCACTAGTGGTGAAAATAGTGATAGTGGCAAAAACATCCAAATAAATTTAAGTATACTCAGAGAATCATCTTGCAGCTCTTCCCAATTATTTGGCAATACATAATTTGAGAGCTACTGATCTATACGGAGTTTGAAAAAAAGTCCATGAAATGCTTTTATATTTGGAGAACTATTTTAAGCAGGAGACCTAATGAAGCATGAAAATCAGTGAAATAGCCACTTAATGTCTTCTCTATTAAAATGAAGGTGTGTGATTTTTTGATCTGTCAGTTTTACTCCTGCGCACTCTTCAGTGAGATAGAGTTTGAATTAATTTAAAATGAACTGAATATCAAGCAAGGCATATGGATGTTTGTATGTCTGTAATGGACTGGCATCCTGCCCAAGATATAGCCCTGTCCTTTGCCATATGCTGCCCATGATATATTTCAAAATTAATTTCTAAAAAAAGGTTTTGAGTGTTTCCTAGGTTATCATTCCAAGAAAAGCCTTGTGTCAAAAAGCTTTAAATTTAAGTTAAAAGATTAAACCAATGAAATCAGATGAGGTGAATGGAGGCGGGAGAGCCTGAGATTTGACGTCCTTGTCCTGCGAGACTCAGGACTCAGCTGGTTCTTCTTCTAGGTGCTACTTGATGTTTTACTCTTTCTATAATTCCATGGGTGATCCTGGTCCGCCTGGAAAGCCCATCATGAAGTCTTTCTTGGACCTGCTGTAGTCAACTATGCAACACGTGCAGGCAAAGAAGGAACAAGCACTTTATGTGTGGAAATGGGTGCAACAAAACGGTGGAGGAGAACAAAAACAAAAGACAACAGTTTTGATTTCAGCACAAGGGAAACACATAGGAAAACAAAACAGGAACTAGGTCACGGGCTACAACTGGGTACATGATCAGGCAGCGGAGTTTCAGTGTGCGGTCTGGGCCGAAAACAAAACCGATGTCCTTTTTACACAATCAGCAATTAGGTAGAATAGAATATACTCATCACCTGACTGTGCCCTGGGACATCGATTACATGCTTGTGTTCAAAGAAACATACTGGGGAGAGAGCAGGTTCAGTCACTTTCTGAAACAACTGGAGGTTAAAGGCCTTACTGAAAGGCCAAATTATGAAATCATGAGATTCGACCCGGCAGCCTTCCAATCACAGGCACAGAGGCCTAACCTACAAAGCCATACACCACTCCACATAGCCATGGTCTGGGCTTCTTGTTTTTGAAATGCACATGGGAGTACAACTCTTCAAGGTTTTTACAGACTATTATCAATAGGTTATTCACAGCTTGGGGTCATTTGCTTCAGTAGGTCATAATTACAATAGGGGATCTCAAAAAAATGTTGTAAATTCCTTAAGCGCAACATGCCTTCATGACATTCATGAATAAGAAGTATTCTCCCCCTCCTGTCCTTTGCCATTCTGATCTGATCCATCCTCTTATGGTAAGTTAGACACCTCTGAGGTGAGGACTGAGGTAGCTCTTTCCCAGAATCTGACAGACATCTCCCTTCAGATTGTAGTGTATAGATTACAAACACTACAGTGCTCCAGGGATACTGTAATGCAATGTGAAGGTGATGTTTATTTCTAGGACACCGACAATGAGTGTCTTGGAATGTTGCTTCCAAAAGCGCTGCCCTAATTCACTCAAATAGCAAAATACACAGAATTACAAAATTACAAAATACACAGATTTATGTATCGTACCAGTCAAAAGTTTTAGCACACCATAGATTTTTACCACTTTTCCATTTATTTCATAAACTATAGATTTTTTAATTCTTATTAAGCATTGGAAAGTTGAGAGAACAACTATAAATAAAAAATATAAGTCAAAACAAGTTTCCTTTATAACATGGAAAGAGTATGTAACAGTTGTGAGAGAAAATTGCACAGAGGGTATATTTTTCTTAACAGTGCATGCCTGACATCCTATTAACTGGTTGTGTGCTGATGGCATAGTCAAATTCTAGGCTGTCCTGTAACTTTAAATGCACTAGTTAACTATTTCATCCCATGAAACAAATCAGTATTTAATGTCCCTTGTAGAAATTATGCCTTGAAATTTCTCTGCTGTTACTACCGCTAGAGGAGGTCATTTTGATGAATCAAAGATATGATATTTTCTTGCTAATAAAGGTACTCAAATGGTGAACATACTGTAAAAAATTTTGTTAGCAAAGAATATTGAGCGTATTTTTAGTAGATGTTAAGTGAATAACATGCAAATGTAGAAAATCTCAATATGTGCAAAAACGTTTGGTGTATAGGGACCGTTGATTTGAGCGAATAGGTAAACAGTTTTAATACAGCCACGGGGTTAGATCTT